>JAZGTJ010001208.1:44231-62520 GCA_036877575.1 Botia almorhae | reverse complement strand
ATCTAAACATCTCATTGCTTAATGGTCCAAACAGTCAAATTAGCTGTTTTCAGGTCATTTTCCTTTCTGTGCGGTTACCAAGAGAGTACAGCGCTAATTATGCCATTTTCTATACCGAAGTCCCTATAAGAGACCGTCTGACAGGGGACAGTGGGACACACAGCTCATAGGTGTGAACATCCCAAGCGCTAATAGTGGAGGCTGGAGGCCTCAGCCCTGGTTTCAGGACGTGAATCCCCCACAGAGGCGGCTTCGCTGTGAAGCACCGCCCTTTGTTTGCCATTTATTTACCTTGCTTGCCCAAGCCACAGCAGTGAGAACAATGAGGTCTAGCTCAACAGCTCCTTGAATGGCCGCGGCTTCTTTATCCTTTGCCTCTGAACACTGGTTACCTCCAAAAGCCAGTGATTAAGATCCCAACGGGCTATCTGCAGTTCAAAAGCACAAAAGAACTCCACTTATCCAATAAAGAGTCCCACATTCTGGATCCGTGGCTTGTTGCCCTTAGATATGGTGCTAAGACCGCCACGTGAGTGGGGGGGGGGATTCTGTTACTTGTAGGACATTTATACTTAAATGCTTATTGGACGGAAGATGCTGAAAACATCCGCTGGATCACGATGCTGGATTTTGTGTCTTAAAAATACTACTGATCTTCATAGCGTTTGTTAATGCGCCACAAGTTTTTACTCGTGATATTTAACGGCTAGTTATTGGGGGTTAGTTTGGCCGCATGGGGTAGAAGGGAGGTTTGGGAACCGGCGGTTTAAACCAGCTGCATGGCAAAACACCGCCCATTCCCTGCTCAGCAACAAAAGATGAAAGCGTGTCCTGCTGGGTGGCAAAGACACCAGGTGACTGGAGCAACCTGAAGGGTATAGACCAGTGTTCCTTAATGCAGAAAAAAGCAGGATCTCGTTCTATGGTCACCATTTAAGCATTTTGCAAAGGGGAGTTGTTTCCCCAAGCTTTTTAAACACGACCACATAATCCTTTCCCTCACTAAATACACAATAGAATGGTAGGAAGGTGGCACCACTGAAACCTTACCATAATAAAACCAAAGCATTATGGACCAGTGCACACGGGTCAGGTTTCACAAGAAATTCTGGACTGCCAACGATTGGCTGTCTGCAAAAATATATCAGCCTTTCCTGTCGAGTTTTTATCTTTTTTTCGTTTAGATTTTTAGTTTACGCAGAACACGATTGTTAGTTATCTAAAGTTTTGGTACAGCACGCAATTACCTCTACAATTGCTTTTTTATATTATTTTAGTTTTTTCAAGTTTTGTATTCAATATTTTTTTAATAATTTTAAAAAAGAAAAATGTGTATTGTTTGTCCAACAGTTCAATATTGCACACGTTCTGGACTGAAGCACTGAGGCAATGAATTTAATTCATAACTCAAAAGAAAACTAAGCTTTTGTCCAGACATTACATAACTAAGATTTGCGTTTCCATGGTTTCAGAATTGTTTGTGGTTTGTGTTTACACAGTGGTCAAAATAAAAGGTTCAGAAGTTCATGTGAGAAACCCACCAGTTCACAATTGTTTCTGGGAGAAAAGCAGAACCATAAATGTGACAATGTCATATCTCTTCCTGCTATATATATATATACATATATTATATTTCTTTGATGTCCAGATATTATTGCTCTTTCACTATTTTCCAAAATGGTGTATTAAAATGTAATTTGAAAAATGTAAAAGCTACTTGAGAGTTGATAAATGAGCAAACACAATTACCAGGATATAATTGAAAAAAAAAACCCACTAGATCATAATTACAAACTAGTTGTAGACATAATTATGTGTGAAATATATTATTGAATTAAATTACTTCCAGTCCTTAGGGACATTAGGAAATGAGGGACTGTTTAATGGCCACAGAGACCAGCTAAATGACATTTTCCTTTTACTCTTGCTATTTTTTAAAAGGTTTTAATCATGATCATTATCGTAGCTGTTGTTTATGGTTGATGTATACATACATATATATATATATATATATAAATATATATATGTATGTATATATATATGTGTGTGTGTGTGTGTGTGTGTGTGTGTATATATATGTAAGACCAGGTAGGCAAAGCTCTGGCAATGTTACACATTCAAAACCCCATGCACAGGAAACATTCTCAGAACATTACATACGTTCTAAAATGCTCTTGCAATAACCATAGTAGAATATTTTAGGCTTTACTATAACATTCTAGAATAACATTAAGTCTTTTTAATACTTAATGGAAATGTTATGAAAACATGCTTACACCCTAACATCGTCAGCTGGAAATAGGCCTGAGGAAGAGGAACTGATGATTCCTGACCGTTACCCTTTGAAAGAGAGGTGGCAGGTCTGGTTAGGTTAGAAAGGGTAATGGGTACTATGTTAATCATTCTCGTGACAGAGTACTGGCAAGAGCCCATCAAAAGACTCACACTGTCAGGTCCTCAGGACGAGTGATGGACGCTCGCCCCACTCTGAGCTTCCAGACGAGTGATCAACCATCTCCTCAGGCTTAACAATAACAGGAACAGGAAGCCTAGTTTGCAAAAGAAGTGCTACGTCAAGAGCGGAGTGGGTTCCTCAGCATTGAATAAGAAAAAGAGAGGGCACAATTGCTCAGCGCCTTCATTGATCATTGCTCCCACTGTTTTTCCAATCTGGAGGTGTAAGTGGAGCAGCTGAGGCGTTGCACGTATGTCACACCACAGGTACTGTCCACTCTTAGCATTATTCCTCTGACAGGAGTATTAAAGAGCCTGTTTAGTATGCGCCGGAAAGTACAATAGCACAAATGTCACGTGTATTATCATATATAAACTCATATTTATGAAATAAAATGTGAAATACGGGGCTGAACTGAAGGCCATGAAAGGCATTTGATGTCCCCTTGAAGGATATTATAAATAATATAAATAAATGATAAATAAAAACAACTATTTATGCTTATTATAGGAGAGCAATCATCCGATTTAATGAAGATGGTTGCCCGTGATTGTTTGAACTTTGTTGATAATAAACGTGTTTAATAAGAGTCATTATGTTTTATATTTAACATGTTTGTCAAACATTAGCTTGTTTACCAAAAGCATTTGCCTGAAGCCGCCTCCTTACTCAACCACATGCAATTGATTGTTATTGACAGAGACAAATCGTTTGCATATCTTTTCCAGATCAATAAGATCTAGTTTGTCCCGAAGGACATGGAAAACTGTGTGGCTTACCCAACAATTTTAGGATGTTTTAACGTTTTCCAAACATTTCCATTAAGTAGCAAAAACATTAAGGGTTTTATTTTGAATGTTCTATGAACATTTAAAATCTCCAGTTTGTTAGATGTTGTATTAAAGTTATTGCTTTTTCAAACATTCTTTGAAACTCTGTAATGTTTCTAAAATGTTTCACTAACAATTTAAGAATAACGTTTTTGATCACTTTGAAACAGTTCGGAGTTAGCAAAATAAGCAGCCTAACATGCAGTGCATTAATATCTTTCATTGCATATATTTATTTATATATATATATCATTCTATATAGTTTACTGCGTCCAGAATTAAGGCACCGATTTAGAAGAGTGCGCATGTGCAATATACGGCCCGGGTGACCCCGGCGAACCCGATGACGTAAGAACGGGGAATGGGGAATAATTTTATGAAAAAAGCAAAATAACAAGATAAAAAACAGCGACGTGGTTTTCAAATATCATGTTCATTCATTTACAAGCAAGGTCGCCAAAATAACTCTGATATGCAAAATTATGTTCTCAGTTATGTTGGGAAGGCTGTTCATTGACCTAAACGAATGTATGCGGGAATTAATTATGGCCCGTAGCCTACGTAGTCCAACAATATGTAAACGCTTCTTGTCCGGTGTAAATGAGATGTAATAATCTGACATTAAATTCCGCAAAGCTATTATTCCAGCACTCGTGTGACGTCGTTATTGAACGCACGTGGACGGAGGGGAGACGCGACAGAAGTTACTGCGGTGAGTTATTGTACGTCGCTGTTCGGGAAACGGATCCCAGAACAGCACTGATACTGATACCGCAACGGTAACAGTTAAAACGATACTGTGACACAGTTGCCGGTTTTCTTAGCAGTCATGTGCCTGCCAGGTACTGTTTCTACACAGGCTCTCTCTCTCTCTCTCTCTCTCTCTCTCTCTCTCACACACACACACACACACACGCATGTTCACGTGGCCAAGCACAAGATTACGAGTTAAAATTGTGCACATGTATATGTCGGTTTCAGACAGAAAGTTTAAAACCATATTACATTTGAATAATTTTAGTGAATTCTATATATTAAAATAAAATTAAATAAGTCGGCTATGGGCGAGAAATGTCAGTTTGGGGCAAGTTGTCATATATTTTCGCATTATGTTCAATATATCATATATACATCATATATAAACATTATCAGGTTTATTGATTATATGTATTGGGCAAAGCAATGCTTCAATATTTTCACGTGTTATGTTTTACATCTGTACTGTTTAAGTTAAATTGCATGTACCCATGACTTACCATATATTTTGTGACAATGTGCCCCAAAGTTCACGATTTGCTCTTCCTTAAATGTCACCCTGCCCACCTTAGTTTTGGAGCTGTGAATTAAGGTGTTGAATTGTTTAGAGCATCTAAACAACCTCTGTGAGGTTGGCACTCACATTTGGATACTGTAAATGTTAATTAATTTTTACGGTAGTCTTTGGTATTCAAATTTTAATTTAGCAGTCTTAAAAGTGTTCCTGTCTAAAATCTCCTTTCGTGTTCCACAGAAGACAGAAAGTCCTAAAGATTTGGAACAACATAAAGGGTGAGTAAATAATGACAAATGACAATAATGACATTTTCTTTCTTTTTTTGAGAGAGAGAAATCGGTAAACCCAATTTTAAATCTTCGTAACTTTTTCCATCTCTACCACCATCTCTGTTTGACACAAACAACGCAAGTTAATTTCTTTACTTTTCTCTATGTATGTTGAAGTCAAATTAGGCCAAACTGACATTTCCTGGAAAATCGGACCTGACAGCTTGCTCGGTAACAGATTTTTGTTCATTTTAACCCGAAAAAGCTACGGATCGCAGCTTTGAAAACCCTAATGTGTACATTTAAAGAACTGCGGCGTTTGTGTAGTGTTAGAACCATCCGCTCAAAGGTCCAGTGTGACAAATCCCCTGACCTCCAGCAAACAAATCTCTCAGCTTGGCCATGATATGCGGCCTCAATTCATTTTCCACTTTTTTAACTGTTTAAAACAGAGATGCCTTTCCGATTTTACCATATACCGTTTGCCACCTTCTTCATGTGGCCTTTTGCCCTGATCTCTTCGCCCTCCTCTTCTCCCCTTTAGTCCTGCCAGCATCACAGAACTGGCAATAATTGCCGATTTTTAACTTCCCCTGGAACTAATGTGATAAAATCTAGGAAAAAGACAAGGTAGACAAAGAGAAAGATGTAGCCCTGGGCAGGGCGGCTAGCAGAGGTCTTAGCCAAGGCAACAAGTGGCTTTGGGACCTAATGGGATTTTCAGGGGCTTGCATTGATCTCCTGCATGCCCATTCACAGAGTCTTTTGGCAGCCGGACGGCACACTTCAGCCCCCCGGCTCTCCGAGAGGCCCCCTGCACAGAAGCAGATCGACCGTTCTTTGAGGTCACAGCTACAGGTGATGCTAACGCACAGAGAATGTGTCATTAGTAAAAGTGTGCTGAGCCACTGCACAGAGCCTCAGTGGCTGATGGCAGCCTTCTAATCAGAAAACATTGGACAATACACAGGAAAAGATTTATCAGTATTGTTCACTGGATTTTATCAGGCCTGTTGTCTCTGTGAACTCTATGAACTGTGTTTTTGGTCCTCGATGCTGATTGGTCAAAAGCTGTGGCTGTTGCATGAACATAACACAACCTCTTATAACTTTTTAAAAAATGTATTTCCCTAATAATAATATGATGGTATAAAACAATACTTTGATAGATGGGTAGTTTGCATGAAATACTTTTGTGAAGTTGACCTGTGGCGTGTGCTAGAGTCTAAAACTATTCTGAACTATTACGCATGCAGCTATTATAGTGTTTGTATAACGTCAACATTTCACACTTAACATTCTCCGTCCTTTTTTCTACTAACAATTGTCCAACAGTGTAAATAAATACACATGAGAATTGTGTCATTTATTTTTTGTTCTAATTATAGTTTCCAACACAACTCAAATTATAACTCCTCATTATTCATTTTTGTGATAAAATGGTAGATTCCTGTTTTATTTTTAAACTAATTCATGTATAAATTATCTATCCTAAACACACGTAAAAAAAAAATTTTCTTGACAGCTCCAGTCGTCATTGTTTTTCATTAAATGAATAAAGAGCGGGATATTCTTCAAATATTCCCCATTTTGCTCCTTAAAAATGGGAAATCTTAGCCTGCTTATGAAAGATATAAGTGTGAGCATATGAACATTTAAATTTGAGGGAAAATTGTTTTATTATTTTGTCAAGTTGTTGCATAACTCATATACAAGTACATTATACAGTAGTTTTGTAATGTATTTTTTGACATTGCTGAAGATCATTTTTATGCTATAAATATTCAAATTGTTTATTTCTTTGTTTCCATCTTCCCTTTTAACATCATAATTTAATGGATTTTGTCAAATTGGATTTTATATAAATTGTTAATGGCATAAATGCATTTGTAAGGAGCAAAATTAATTATGAAGGCATGATTGTTTTATGTCATGTTTAATACAAGCCAACAACTACTCAACAATGACAAGAATTATTCAACATAAAATGATTTCTTTCTTTGTATTATATTTTCATTAGTAATGTGGCAGTATCCACACATGGCGGAAAATGTTACCTCAGCGTAGTTTTCTGTTGCTCTAAATGTTACCATAACACGAGCACATACACTTGTTCATTCATCAGTCTGTTGTTACAGCATGTACTGTATAAAGACAAGTGGGTTCATTCACTCCAGCACACACACACAGAGAGAGAGAGCTGCAGGGCTTGATCTGAGGGTGGGCAAATCTGACAGGCCACACTTTGAGTTGCTGCCGATGAGAGGGGGAGGGAAAGCCGCAGTTCTGTTAGGCAATCTTCAAGTGGCGAAGCTTTTCAAAGCTTTGTTATCCACTTTGGGATGCCCCCTCTGACCTCACTGTGGACATGCTTAGCCCTTCAAGGAAATGGAGAGAGATCCAGGGCGTTCTGCATTGTCGTTCGAGGGAAGCAGGGTTCAGACTCGCATGACCGCCATTCCCCAAGGAGTGGTTGGGGTGAGGACCCGGCACAAAGGTGAACCAGGGGAGTTGTCATCGGACACATGAGAGAGGCAGAGCAGCAGAAAGATTTAGGCGGCCTCCTTGTTTTGCGAGGCTATAATACACAGTGTCTATTCTCTCTTTGTTTTACTTTGCTTGTAGGGCTATGTCTTCCCTCTGTACCGATCTCTTATAGCAACAAAAAAAGTTCCAATTGAACTGGGTCGGTATTTTCGTGCTCATCGGATGCCTGTAGTTCAAAGAATACACAGCAGTGGTGAATTTTGACTTTTCTGGCAAATGTGACGTTTTAGCTTGTGGTAAAAAAGATGCTTATACAATAATACAATAAAAGATATTTTTTTTATTCTCATGTGGTCCCAAACCCATGCATCTCGCGCACGCACAGTGCTTACTTTTTTTCTCTTTCACTTGGATACTGGGGCTGTCATCCTTTAACATGACAAAACACACAAAAGTTGTTTGAAAGTGTTTTATGATTGAATTACAACTGTGAATTCTTTGTACGATTTTTTGTTCTTTATGGACCTTTTTTGTAACTTTAGAGCTTGACAGCTTCAGTCTTCATTCTGTAATTATAATTATAAATATAAAATAATTATAATAATTATAATTATATAATTATAAAAAAGAGCAGCCAGGATATTCTTCAAATATTCACCATTTTTGTCCCTTGAAACAGGGAAATCTTAACCTGCTTGTAAAAGATATAAGTGTGAGCAAATGAACATTCAAATTTAAGGGAACTTTTTCTTCAACCTTACATTTGTTTTACAAGTAACATATTCTTGTTTACCCTAAACTGAAAAGGAGCATGTATAGCCAATTTTAACCAATTACAATTCCAGCGAATAACATTTGAAATAATGTATCTTTACTAACAGAGGCTCAATTGGCCAGAAATGGCATGCAAAGAAGAATGCCACAACGACAAATTTGATGTCACGTTGCCAAAACCACGAATGCTTTTCTCCACCAGTCTTAATTTTACACCATTAAATGTGCTAATCGTGTCAAATAAAACAGTGTCAGGATGCTGAGTGGGTATACTGCGTGTATCACTGACGTCTCCGTGGTTCGGGGAGGATTTGGGTAGAAGCAGGTGTTACACTGTCCTCTTTTATGTGCCAAATCACACAGCCACCAGATCCCCAACTGATCGCTGAAACACGCGGTAACAAATGTGCAACAGTTGGCTATTTCCAAATCTTAAAGCCTCCCCCAAATCCACCATTCACCATGCAAGGTGAAGAGTAAAAGTTGCGCTCCATCTCCTTTGATTTAACCCTTGCTTTGAGATACTGCCCAGCCTGGGAATCATCCCCGGCATGGCAATAGCCACACACAAAATGCAATTAAAAGAGTCTGCCTGCTCTTTCTCTCCTCTAGACACTTTCACTCAGAGCTTAATCCGTCCCCCAGTTTTAAGACTCTTATGTGATCTGGGACACACGGTTCTCATTCACACTGCATCATCCTGCTCTTTTGTCTTCTTAATCGTTCCTCAGTATTAAGCAGCCTTGGCAGCCCAGTCCCCTTACTAACACACAGCCTCTGAGCTTTGTTAGGTCCAGGCCTGCCTGTGCACATCACCCCCATCCTCTAAGGCCCACGCCGCCCCTCCGCGGGCCCTCTTCTGCCTGAGAGGCCCTTCCTCACGCCGCGCGGCTTATCCTGTGTTCCTTCACGTGCCGGTCGTGTAGCGAGAAAAGGGCCCCAGCAGACAAACAGTGGAATCTTATGAAGTTCTCAATCGTAGGGGATCCCTCAAGATTATCTGCCCTCACAGGCAGAAATGTGAAATGCTGCAGTGTGTCGTTGAGTTGTTGAGGCTGTGAGGGATGTACGGTCTGTCTGATGGGTTGTATTGTTGAACAGTCAGTAGATAAAATGATTACTAAAAATATGGAAAAAAGAATTAGATGTGAATTAGAAGAGATTAAGATTATATGTTTATCCCTCACAGCCTTGCTTTCATTCACTTGAATTTAAATATGGCGTCTGTCACCCTGAGGTAATAGGTCTGTCCAAATTTTATCTGTAAGACCTTCATGTCACACATTTCAGATGTTAAAGCTTGATATGAAAGGAGTAATTGAAAAACTAAACGCATATTAAACACATTAAAGCTACAATGTGTAACTGTTGTCTCTCTGTTGCCATGTCCGTTTTAAACATCGCAGGTTACTTAAATCGGACAGACAACTCAAATGATCAATTATTATAAGCTTACCATTGCAAATTAAGGTAAGGAGACAGGCAAGTTTTTAGACACTAATCTGCACTCGCTCAGTAACTGTTGATTTTTAACCAAAAAAAGTTACAGATTGCAGCTTTAATGTGTTTGTTTTTCATTCATTCCTTTCATATCAAGCTGAAAAACAGACAACCAAACAAATAAAACACAGTACGCAAAATATGCAAATGCTTTTACCCAATCATATGCAAATGTATAATACGATCCAGTCAAAAACTTGTTTATAGCAAATCCAGATACGTTTGAAGGAATTTTGCTCTGAAAAATACTGAAAACCTTTCAAAACCTGTTTTATATAAAGTTCATTTTTAAAGGAACTCAGAGTTACTGTGAATGATGTAATAGATGCATCGTTTGGTCAATCACACATTCAGATGTCTATACACGTTAACAGTTGTGATAATTGCATGTAAATTGCATGCCTAGCATGCTTTATCAGGAAAGCCTATCACCAAATGTGTTTTTCTGCCATACAATAGATATAATTTTCAAGTCTGATTTTCTCCCATTTAATTCTCTGAAAAACGCCTTTATTTTTGAGCGCCATTAACTTCAGTGAGCAAGAAAAACAGTATAGACCATTGTAAAGCCATTAAAAGAATATTTTCCCCTTGCTTTGTTTTTTATTTCTCTCTGTCTCTCTCCAAGTGCTCCTCCACACAGCTCTCAGCCACACAAACAAATGCAAATCACTCCGAAAACTTTACATAATGTAACTCGGACCCCTATTTTAGAACAGGCTTGAATGGCTCTTAAAGGGGGCCTAATTAATCTAAGTATAGAGGCAATGGCCCCTCTTGGAATTTCTTGCCTTTTTCTGTGTGCAGAAAGAAAAGGATCAGGCCTGCCCTTTCTGTCTGGCGAGGAGTCCGTCTCATTCAGCTATTTATGTTAACATTACGGAATGTTATACCCCGTGGGTGAGCTGAATCAATCACCGCGACTCAGTTCTGGTTCCTTTTTAACTGTTGTAAAATGGTGCAAAGGCGCAGAAAGATATATAGCAATATTCGCAGTTGTTTTGGCCTGCACGCTTGAGGCTACTATAAGGAAGCCTGGTGCTCGAGTTGTCAGGTGCTGGGGTGAGCCAGGAGAACAATGGAGGAAGAGAGGCAGAAAGCTTGAGATGAATGCTTTGGGTAAATCAGTAATAGAGCTAAAGGGCGTAGCCTGTGGGGAATTTGCTGGCTTATAAAAGAGCTTTAAGAGGCCTTCATTCATATGGACCCAAAGAGATTTGAATTGCCCCCCTCACAATCACTTGAAAGGCAGAGCTCAGGGTGTTCCGAAACAAAGTGGAAATCACGCTGCCTTTCAATGGCTGTAATAAGCTTTTAACTATTTTACATTATGGCATTACCCTCTTCATCTCCCCTCCGCCAGGCATTGTTTTGCCATGTAGCAGGCCAACTTAAATGTCTGATTTATACTTTTCGTCACGGTGTATTTTAACAAAAAGAACAAAAATTTAAAAACCACAAGCACGGTGCAAATGAATGGGGGTGATTCAGCTTTATTTTATAAGGTAGAAAATGGGGTTCATTATTTCACTGACTGTTGGGTCACGCTAGGAGCAGAAAAAAACAAGAGCCCTCAGTCATCTCCAGACATCATTGTCTGCTTTTGTGACATCTGATTTCACCAACCGACATTTTTTTGGCACATTCGCAGTAATATGTGCAGATCTTTCTCCATACAACAACTCATGAACTATCGTAAAATAAGAACTTTGAAATGCTTCCGTATTCTTCGCTATAAATTGCTAGTGCGTGCGATTCAAAGACAGGCTGTCTGTGGATGGCAACCCGCCTTAGCCGACGAAAGGCCATGAGTCACAGACAGCATCGCTGTTGCCATGGTGGTTTTTATTGCCCTGGAAATTGCTCCTCTCCACAGCCTGCAGGGGTCATGGGTTCAGCTGTAGCCTGGCTGCACCTTCGGCTTCTGGATGAGGGCGTGAGGGAGCCAGAGAGACTCACAGCCAGGGTCCGCGCCCTCTGGATGACACCCTGAATTTTGGGGATCCCTCGGCTGTGTGGACATTAAGAATTTCATGGTAATTGTTGAAGACAAGGAGGAGGGCTTGACCTCCAGTGCCCTGATTGAGTTCTTATAAAAACCCTGTAGCTTGGCCCTATTGATGCTTTCAGACAGTAAAAACAAACCATGGAAAAGAATAAGATTTGTCTTTTCTTGGAAGGACTCTGGGACTGTACCTGTAGTAATAAGGGAATTAAATTATACTGCAAACCCTTGTACAGTTTAATGCTAATTATTTGCTTTTTAAAATTCTGGATATAAGCATTTGAGTTTAATAGGCAGTATCGTCTTCTATGGATTTTAGTAAATGTTTATACATAGGCTAAATATCCCTTTTGTAAAGTACTTTGTAAATTGTTTTAAAGATATGTAAATAGAGTTTTACTGGTAGTCTGGTGAAACAGATTTTTTTACAATTGTAATTGAACGTTATTAATATTTGCTTGGCTATCAGGATTGCATTAATTGACGCTTGTGTTGTATCATTTAGCTGTCAGTATCTGGCATTCCTCAGGGACTCTTTCCATTGTGTATGTAATTATCTCTCCGCACTAAATCAAAGTTTCAGGCGCATTATATACAGCACATCCATTTTATTTAATTAAATTCAAAACCAAGAAAAATGATCAACTGAATAGCTAGCAAATATTAGGTTGTAAGAACGTCTCCCTAACGTTTTCAGTAAATAATAGAAATGTTAAAAATGTTATTTTGAAAGTTCTAGGAACATTCAAAGCGTCCAGTTTTCGGAAAGATTTCTTAAAAAATAACTAACAACTTAATAACATTTTTGAAATGTATGATATATAACGATAAATAAGGTCTACTAAGTACTAAATTACTGCAAGATATTTTTTATTAATAACTTTTTTTTCCTGTCCATGACTGAGGAAAAGAGTTTAAATTTAATAAATAATTTTTTTTTAAGACACCTCTTACCTTTTATCTTTAATTTTATTTAATCGCTTACATTGGACTCAGTCTTGAATTCAGTAATGTAACCTTGAATTTTACCTTTTAAATTTACGGTTGGTTATAAAATCTCCAATGTTTGTTACGTGCTGGCCAACTGACATTGGTCATAACTGACAAGTGATATAATCAAAATAGCCTGTTGCCACAAAATGGATTCATTGGATAGTTATCTGTAATTCCAGGTCACCAGAGAGCAGCGCGAGACATCAGTCTTACTGCAGCATAGCGTCAGTGCAGGTGCAGGGTCACAGAGAGATGGAGAAAGGGGGGAAGAGGTTATCTTGTGTAGCACTGAGAGGGGAAAAATCACATCTGTTTATCCAAAGCTGTGGCTTGGATTGAATTTCCCTGATTTTTATCTGGAGTCTCCGAGGAGCTGCTCGCCAGTGGGAGCAGGGAGAAAAGCCATCTATTTAGCGGAGAATCCAAGTTTGCGATGGAGCAGCTGCATGGCTACCCTTGTGATTGACACTTTCCTGTTGCCGTGGGCTGGAGGGCATCAGGTTGTTCCTCTTTGCCCCGGAGGCAGTTAGAGGGGGCAGGTGAAGCGTAGGTGACAGTGCGTGGCGATACCGGCAAGAGTTGCTCCGCCTCCACTGACAGTTCTGCTCTCACAGCCACTCCAGTCTAATCAGACAGCACTTAACACAGTCTACAGCACTTGTAACCCGCTGCCCTCCACTTTGAACCACTTTAAGATGCGTCCGTTTCAAGCACATCGTTTGTGTATCGGCAAGAGCACATATTATGATAAGATCTGGAAACTGATCGTTTAATGAGGCGGCTACTTTTGATCATTTCAAATGAATTTAAATACACACACATGTTTTTTTCATGTGAACCTGGGAATAAACAGAAGAATTAAGGTTCTGAAAAACTGTAAGCTAATATGTGTTGACGTTAAAAGTTTTTAAAAGATTATGCATTATTGTTACTCACTAATTAGCTGTAAGTAAATCAGGAAGCTTAACAACGTTAATGCTTATGTACAAAAAGTCAGATTTCATTGCTTCCAGAGAAACACGCAAGATGCTCTTTAGAACGTTCTGGATATTGATATGTGATCAGGTTTTTAACACCCTTGTGGAGCCCATGCCAGCTGGTGTGCAAAGCATGTCGTCTTTTTAAACATTTTACACAACGTAGTGCTCAGATTGTAATGAAAATAACATTTGTTGTAATTGTAATGAAAACGTTTGTATTAAATTAGAACGATACAAACTAGGAAATTTTAATTCGGGCCTGTTTGTGTATTATGACATGAAATTGAGATTTGTCGTATGGTCACACACGAAGAAGTCTTCACAAAGGTACAAACGAGGATGTATACATGCATGTGTGTGGAGGCGGAGGCAAAGTGTAGGTGTGTGTTGGTGGCTTTCCATTACAAATGAAGACAAGATATCTTTACATTCTGTAGGCAGCCACTCGGAACCAGCAGCCCTTAGGGAAGGGCCCTCCATCCCTTTGTCTGCCTCTCGTTCTAAAGTGGACTCCTCAAGCCTTAAACCAGAGGGATGGCCTCTTCCTCAGGTTATGGGTGACATATGCCTAATCTACCATAGAGGAACATCTGCACCCACTGCCTCAGTACAGGTGTAGGTTCTTCTCAAATGACTGAACCAATTGCCTCTGTGGAAATGCATTATGGCGCCGCCGAAGCCTTGCATACACAAAATAGAATCACTTTGCTTACCAAGTGCCCACTTAAAAGACATGAGCCCAGCTGTTTCAATGTTTAGGTGGATTTTAATTACGTGTTTAAACCGTAATTGAATTACGTTGTTAATGTATTAAATTATCTCTAAAATGTCTCATTGTTTTATGCTGGCATCTAAATAGGTATTGAAATAGTTAATTATTTAATATTTAATTTAATTTTAACGTAAAATTTTCACCACCTTATTTTCAGACAAATGTTGGCATCAAAATTTGAATCTATTGATAATATATTGATGTTTAGTTTTATTTTGAGGGGTGTTTAGAGGGAAATAAAGTGTCTTTCCACCCTGGTCCAAAAAATCAATGAAAGTTAATTTACATTTATTTATTTGGCAGACGCCAAAGAGACTTCCAGTACGTTTAAGGTATACAATTTATCAGTACATGTGTTTCCCTGGGAATCGAACCCACAACCTTTGCGCTGCTAACACAATGCTCTACCAGTTAAGCTACAGGAACACATTAAACGCTTCTAAAATATTAACAAATTTATGAAACAATTATATATTTTATAAATAAATTAGTCATATATTTACCCTAAATGCACATTTCTGTATGTGGCATTTTAAGCAGCGTTTCTAGAAATACTAAATAAGTTGTGCATATGGTAACACTTTTAAGTATTAATTAAAAATGAAATGTGTAATTTTACCTATTATCATTTTCTATCCTGTTTGGTACTTCAAGTCAAATTTTGGAATTGGAGTCTATTTATTCAATTCTTAATTAAATTTAACGTTACACAATCGACAGACAGACAGACACAGTCAATTCTTTATATACATACAGTGAAATCACATTTGTTGACATTATGAATCGCTTCTCTTTCCCTTCATGTTTTAGTCAAAACTTCAGCCCCGAGTAACATTTGCTTTCTTCTACATTTGCAAATCAAAGCGATGACCTGTGGCATTAGCATCCCCAAAAGCAAGTGTTGATTTGAGGACAGGTTTGTGTGCTTTAGGTCAAATGACCTATAATGAAACATCCATGAGAAAGCACCTCTTGCTCCCAGCTAAAAATAAAACACTAATGGACTCATTTCCACCTTCATAAACTCTGAGGGAAAGCACAAAGATGGGACGCTCGAGGTGTAAGGAAGAAAACAGGATGAGTCAAGCAGCCCGTGGCAGAATACAGTTTGCTGGGATTGAATCTCCTGTCATTACATTGTAGAAGGGCAAGAGGTTCTTTGACTTTTGACATTCCGGCCGCACGGTGGTTCCACTCCACGGACGACAGAGGACAAAACAAAGGTTGAAGTGTCGTAAAACTGACTGTAGGAGGATACAGCGGGAGGGTCTTGAGATGTGGCGCTTTAGTTCTAACAGACAAAGCACATAAAGTGGGTTTACAAATTGAGAACAATGTTCAGGAATTTACAGTGAGATCAATACCATCCCATTGTGCCTTTTGAAAAGACTGTCTGAAAGGCCACTCTGATGCTTCAGTGTGTAGCTGAAGTGTTTTAACTGGAATGTGGAGACATTCAGTCTATTGTCGAACAGAATTTACTCACAATTTACGGTTTTAATATACAGTGGGGTCTAGTTAATGCTAAATTCTGTTTTGCATGTTTTGAATTTAATGCACTTTTCGTTTATCAATTATATTATTAGCAAAGCAGTTTAACTGGAAAGTTCATCGGACAGATGTACATGTATTTCAGATGTCTTGGTGTGACCCCTCTTGCTTTAATGACAGTGTGCACTTGAGCTGGAGCACTTGAGACTCCATAAATTCAAACCTAATGATCTATATTATCCCAGCATGATTTGTTTGAAATGGCATCTTGTTAACATGTAAATGTGCTTATATTTGATTATTACCTGTCTATATCTATGCACTTATTCACTGTTGCCTCTTATTGTAATTGAAGTTGCTTCCTTGTCCTCATTTGTAAGTCGCGTTGGATAAAAGCGTCAGCTAAATGTAAATGTAATGTAATTATGAAATATTTCTGTTTTCGATTTTAAATGATCTCAAACTTTTGGATCGTCCGTACCTGTAAATATATAAACGCAAGAACAGATCTATTTCCTGTCTTAATTATGAAGAGAAAAACGCCAGTTTGTGACACCTGTCTCTCCAATAGGTCTTAAAATAATCCTCTATTTTCCAAACAAACCATTAGCTACCATAATGATCCTCTGCTGGTGTTTGCTGTGGCCCTTTCAGGACCATCAAGGGACAAGGTGTGAAGGTTTCTGTGTAGGTGCTAAGGGGAAAGATTGCACTGATCTTAAGGTGAGGTTTGGCAGAGGGCAGGACCATGCAATTTTCAGCACTCATCTGTTAATCTCCGTTTAGGATAAATCCCCAAACAGAATTAGTCACAGATCTCCAGGGTTAAGGGAGGCCGCCACCAACCCAAAACAAGCAACCAGAGCTGAGCAACCGGAGGTTACTGCTGCCCTCTGAACCTGAGACTATATGAATTATTATAAATGACTAGATTGCTTAATAACTTATAACCTATTTCAAATCAGCAAGATCAGCCGTATTTAAACACAATGGTCTGCTAAATCCACAAATATAAAATTATGTATCATATGATTTGTTATCATAACTTTATATTAAACCAAACGTAATTAAAAAGAACACAAACAATTAATTTTTTTGAGTCTGTTGGCACATTTTTTTGCACGTTGTGGTTTATACATTTTTTCATTCCAAGATCTAATATTTAATTACTTTTGTGTATACATTTTACACATTGTGATCCTCATTGTTCTCATATCTAACAGAAGGCTATTAACTTGCCTGCCATCTTATGAAATTAATTAATGGTTAATTGGTTATGGTAATGGTTAATTTGATCAGATATATCCTTTCAGGCTTATGATATGCTAACGATCTTTTCACATTCTCTTGAATAACCTTTGCCTCCCTCTTTTCTGCCTTCTGTTTGTCATTAACTGGCAGTTATAGTTTAATTGGACATTGTATTGAGCTTTCTGTGCCCTCATATATCTTGCTGGGCTATCTGGTTAAGTTTTTACTTATTAGCCTCGTCCATCTTCTGCAAACACTCTTTCTGGGGACACTCTTGTTGTTCAGTGCTGCTTCCTCAGTCCGAGCTTTACAGGTCAGAGAGATGTTGTGTGTGCTCTTCAAAACATGACATCACAACACATTAGCAGTGCGCTTTAGTTGCAGGTCATATAAACTCTTAAAGAACATAGAAACAAACATACATTAATACAAAACGAATTAAAAGCACAAAAAAGCACAATTTAAAAAGATTTAAATTGTAAATAGATTACTAAAGAAAACAACTCCAGTGATGTTAATGCAAGCCAGCTATTAAACTCCGGTCCATAACTTTTTGGGGGTTAAAAATGAACAAACACCAGTTATTAAGCAAGTACATGACAGATCAGTGTTCAAAACACTCTCCTTACCCCCCGATTCAAAACAGTAACTTTATATTAGCGATTTTCTTTTATTTGGGCTATAGGTCAGATTTCCCGGGAAATGTCAGTTTGGCTTTATTTAATTTCAATATAGATAATAAAGCACGTAAAGTAACTCGCAATTTTATGTTTCAAACAGAGATGGCGGTAGAAAGGCAAACGTTACAGATTGCTGCTATACAGTGGGTGTAATATATTAAATTTGTACTCAATGTCATGGTGCTGCACCAAACCTAAGTCACATAAATGTGCTGCTGTATTACCACAGTGCATATCTGATGAACGTTGAACCTGTTAATACTGCACTGGTTTTGCTTTTTTTGCCCAGTTGAACCTTATTGCCCAGCTAAACTATGGTGATATTTTTGACAGAAAAGTGAAGTCCGAAGGGATGCGATATGTAGCTGTGTGCAAATGGCTGTACAAACATGAAGGCTATTTTGATGTTCCTGTGGCCGTTGACATGGGAGGCCGTCTCCTTGGGAGGTGAGGGGTCTCCTGCCCCTCAGTGACCTGTGACCTGTGTGAGCCCTTCTGCACTGATACAGGCTTTCAGCCCTAAGGGATT
>JAZGTJ010001208.1:0-44217 GCA_036877575.1 Botia almorhae | reverse complement strand
ATTGGCCTCATCTGTAAGTCTCAGTTCCTGGCTTTTCTTTTATTCCTGATAAATTCCTTGAGTTGAGATTATAGATGTGCATAACTATAACTATAAGCAGCCAAAGAGTTTCTAAGAAAAAATAATGGTTATTAAAAAAAATGCAAACTTAGTTTTTTTTGGTGCTTAGTTTTTATTTGCGTGTCAACATTCTGAATTTGAAAATGACTAATTGCTACTTGCTAATATGATAATGTATCACATATAATTGTGGAATTTGCAGCACTGCTGTCTGTCTGTCTGTCTGCCTGTCTGTCTGTCTGTCTGTCTTTTACAACCAGTTGAAGAGCAACAAGAGGGCAAGACTGCAGGTGCATTTTCAGCCGGCAGCACTTTTATAGCTTATTTCGTATGCCTCTCTGATTGAGAACAAAGGGGTGTAGTCATAATGTCACTAACGCCATAAATATATGAGGAAAAATGGAACATACTTTGAAGTTCAATGCAGATTATTACTTTTGCGGTTGTCCTCCACGACTCATCGCGGATGTTTGATGTTCAGCGAATGTTCTACGATCAAATGAACTTCTCGAGAGAGTGATAAACATGATGTCTGTGCCCCTTTTTCTCGTTTCAGCTGGCATGCGCCCTTCCCTAAGGCTTTCAGCGCGCGCGCTATTATACTTCTCTATCCCCGACACGTGCAGATACAAGAGCCCTGGCTGGACCTCATGCGGAACTCCCAAATAGAGGATTTAACCCGAACCCCTTCCAAAATCAACTGATCCAGATTCACAACGTGCACAGAATGAGAACTCTCGTGTCATATGTGGCCAAGTTCGCAAAAATAAGATAAGGCTCAGCTAACAATTTAATGTTGTAAGAATGTTTCTGTAACGTTTCCATTAGTAACAAAAACTTTTTGAAGGTTTTGCGAAAGTTCAAAACGTCCAGTGTTTAGACGATGTAGGCCTATTAACATTATAAGGGTTATAAGAACGCTATTTTTTAAAGTCTGTAACGTTTTTAAAACGTTCCACTAACAACTTAGGAATAACGTTTTTGGTGTATGATAACGTTTAAAAATGTTACTGCAGGAACGTTTTCGATAACTTTTTAGAGAACGTTAGCCAACGTTCTGAGAACGTTTCTCGTTGGATGGCACGTTGCAGGCCACGGAATGTTTGATACAAACACGTAGCCTATATTTACATAGCCTATATTAATATTTTTAGTATAATTATATAATGCTTTAACTATTATTAATATTACTATGTCATAATTGCTGTTATTTGTAACGAACGAACTGTATATTTATACAAAATAACTAATATTTTACGTTTGGAGAACCTATAGACTAATACTAAAACTTATACTTAATATCTAAGACTTATCCTCTGGCGTCTGATATAACCAAGTATAATTGTGTTTAAAATGTGAGCAGTTTTGTTTCCAGATTAGATGACGCTCAGACTATCGCAAATCTATATTCAAGCACCTGCCGCTGTAACCGTTATATTATGCGCTGTGACCCAGTGTGACGCTTCAATGGCTGTACTAATTATAATTGTCTATTATGTTTGTGAGTTGTTGTAGTTCATAGAGCACGGAGCTCTGACTATGCATCTCATGATATGACATATAAAGACAACAAGCAAGCTCAGAATTGTTTTTGTAGAAAACGTTATATTTATTCGTAAAAACATACGCACCCGATTTATATTCTGAGGTAAATACATAATAGAATAAATCTCTTTATATACAATAAAAATACAATAGAATACAATACGAAAGCAACAGGTTGAATAAATAAAAAGAAAACAAAGAAGGTGATGAGGGCCAGTTAACTGTACTTCGTTATGGATCAGCCAGACATACATTATGCATAAGGCCAGATCTTTGTCTCGTGACGGCTTTTCAGTCTATTGTCACGGCGTTGAAACTGAATTTTCACGCTCGTTTTTCAGCTTTAGCGCTCTACAAATTGTAATATTGACTTTTCACCTTGGACTGCAAAGGCGAATCTGTCTTCGTTTAAATTATAATTTTCGCTAAATGGGGTTAAGGTCATACCGCGAGGAATGCAACGCGCTGGAAAAGTGCAAGATATTGGACAACCCATGTTGGAAAATCGATATTAACGATACAAAACGTACAAAAATAAAAACATTCTCCGCTGTGAACTGTAACAGTCGTTAAGGCAAACAGTGAATACCTAATGTTGTCTCTGTGTTCTTGCTTCTAATAAAAAAATAACAGAAACATCCTCTTGTATTACACTACGTACTTCTGCAGCTAAACAGACACGGGATGCTTTCGCCTATTAGCTTAAAAGATGCTAGGCACAAAGTTGTGATAACTGTAAACTACATCGGTCTGCAAATATCCAAAATCGTCCATGGCTGCCGGGCTGCCGGGATCTGAATTGCAGTAAGACGGAGATGAAGACGAGGAGGAGGCGCTGGATGCCCAAGAGCACGCGTCACTGTTTGGGCTCGGTGCGTCTCCAACGCGGCTTAGTGTCGGGAGAAGCAGCGAGGCGTCTCTTGACTTGTTCAGCCGCTGGTCCGCGATCCTGATGGTCTCCGACAGCGCCCAGATGTAGTTGTGAGCGAAGCGCAGAGTCTCGATTTTGGTTAGCTTCGTGTCGTCGGGAAAAGCTGGGAGCACGCTTCTCAGAGTATCCAAGGCGTCGTTGAGGTTGTGCATCCTGTTCCTCTCGCGGTCGTTTGCCTTCATGCGGCGGTTCTTCTTCACTACATGCACGGTGGCTTCGTTCCGCGCACGCCCCCTGCGCCTCTTTTTTTGCTGGAGCTCGGCGGCGCCCTCCTGCAGGCTGTCGGCTGGAGACGCAGGTGGCTTTCCGCAAGAGGATGCGGGGGACGCGGCGTGGATGCTGCTGCGCGAGTCCTCGTCATCGGTGTGCGTAAAGGAGTAGTCACAGCTTGAGCTGTCCATGTCGGAGTACAGGGTCTCCATAGCAGTGCACATCGTTGATAACCTGGAGAAATATAAAGGAAATGCGTTAGAATGTACCAAAACCAGTCTTAACGTGGCATTCCAGATTCTCGGCGTGCAGGCTCGGAAAAGTTTTGAGTTGCAAATACACACCTTGTGAGGGCTGGGAGATGAAAGTCGGTGTTTGAGAGCTTGCACGGCGGCAAAGTCCTGCAGATAGTTTGTATTGGAGTTAAAGGCACGCGTCTGTCTTGCTATTAACCCTCAATCAGCTCGTGTGAGCCAGTGAGCTTGGCACACGACTGGCCTCACACACCTTATATACCCTGGTGAGACAATGGACATACCCCCCTCGCTTTGGCATTTTCGTGAAGGATGAATGAATGGTTTGCATCAGGTCTGCCCCGTGCCGCACGACCATCTCATTAGCATAATTTATGCCCGTTGTTTGTTCGCCCTCTGAAGCGTGCCTGTAATCACCGCTGGCCAATCAGAGAGCAGAAGAGCTGCCCAGCCACGCGAGCAGAGCTGTTGCTATCCGTCCAGAAAGGAACAAACGCACTTTACGTTAAATCTCCAGAGAAAATTGAAAAGTGGCGAATTCACGAAGTACGTAGAAACCACAAAGCACGAAGGTATACGTTTTTTTACACACACATTTTGGCAAAGTATGCTGTGCTCTTACAAATGGATGTTTTTAAACGTCATTTAAAAATATATACACTCATTGTCTCCTATTCTGTAACTCACATTCACCTGTCTGCGGTTTGATGGCAATTATTAATGTAGACTTTGTGATTCTGAGGTAGTTTCAGTCTTTACGCATAGCCTATATATATAACAAAAGATAAACATGATGGTTAGTTAAAAATAAACGTTGTGAGTTGATGTCAAATTTAATCATTGTATGAAGTGTTTTTTGCAGTTTGCCAAAAGTTGTTATAGTTATTATTTTGTCTATTGAATTGTGTTACTGGCAAAATTAATATTGCGCTCCATTCGCCACTGCTGCCTTTAACACACATTTTGAGTTATTACAGCTCACAGATCAGACTGCTCCCACCGTGTCTTAAGTTTTATTTAAAGACATCTTTATGAGACAGCCGTACAATTGTTCATTAATTATTCAATTTATTCCATTGCGAGCAACTCGCCCCTCTTTAGAAAAAAACGAGGGGGCCACTATTTAGAAATAGTTTGGGAGAGACCTGCGGCGCTTTTCTCCTTGCGGTATTATGGCGATGGGGCACAGTCATTTATAAATAATTACACAATGTTTAGAGTTTTCAGGCATGTATGATATATCAAAGCGATTATAAGGTGAATTGTTCCATTGTGCGCCTCTCCTCTCTCTTCTTTTCAGCTCTATACGGTTTGTACCCCGTCCAAATTCTGCGCCTCTGAGCTTTTGTCACTCATTTTTCTCGGCCTGCGACTCTCCAATAGCATTATTCTTATTTAAATAGTCCCAGCGTGAACAAAAACACGCCGCTTTTGAGACACGTTTGTGCTTTCGCTGGCGTGAAGAGAGGCACAAGTGCCCGGACGCATAATTTTGGACACACAAACTGTTATTAAGTCATAAAGATGTGAAGTATTTGCAAACGAGATCCTTTGCATCGACATGTGGAATAATGGCGTGGTATTTAACGTTTTATTTTCCGTTTGTTTTCGGTTTTATCCTGTTTCTCCAGCTATATGGTCCCGAAATTACGTTTTTATGGCGAATGCACACATTTTAAAGCCCCTTCGATCGCTCTTTGGAGGTCTAGACTGGGGTGATGGGGGATAGATCGATTTTACTAGTACAACACCAACCTGTCAGTAATAACTTCAAAAGAGAGAAAACAGCTTGAACGCAATTTTGCTTCCAGTCAGAGCATTAGTGCTCTGGTTTGCACCGTGCACTTATTGCTCTTATAAAGTCATAAAAAAGTTATTGTTTTACAATGTTACTTAACATTATTTCCTCAAAAGTGATGGATGGGTCAGGGCTGTTCCTCCAGAAAGGGGCGGTGGGGAGGAAAAGGGTTTTGCCCACAGCTGAGAGATGTTGCCAAGGAGATTTTGACAGGATTAGGCACAAGTGCACGAGACCTGATCGCATTTCAATAGCAGAAACACGTGAGAAAATGAAACAACTGAATTACTTAAAGAGGATCGGATCTGAACCTTAAAACAGTGGCGCGCACGTAAAAACGTGCTGCACTTTTTCAAATCAGCGCAAAGCAACGCGCGTGTTTCGAGGTGCGCTGCGCGTAAACGTTAATAGTCTGTGCAATTGCAACCAGAACTGCTATTTTTAACAGCATAAATAAACGAAAGGGGCAGAAAGACGGCAGTGGGGGAGCGCTGCGTTGTTGGCTGAGGATTTGCATGGCAGGTGCACAAAATTGTGTGAATTATATACAGCGAAAGGTGCATTCGTCTTTTTCGACCCGTGGCCTAATACTACCGCTTTGGCTTGACGTGTGAGGGACAGACTTCTCTTTATGCTCTGTGACAATAGTCTTTTAATTTATTTTATATCTATTTATGCAATTCGAATTAAAATTCAATTTTGCATTAGGCCCGGCATTAATCCCCGGGTATTAACGCGATTACTGTTCGCAAAAGATCTTTGAGTCAGAAAGTCTGATAAAAGTTTTCACATGGTAATCCGCGGAATAATCCCTTCCCCTGGCGGTGCGGCAGGATCGGGGCCAGAGAACCTTTTCTCCTTGTTCAGAATTCAAGCAGGGCAGAATAGGGCCATTACTTTTGAATGATAATTAATTCCTTACTCCAGTGCTTCAATTGTACGGGGATACCACACCCCAAATAAGAAAATCACCCCCACAAGCTCGTGAAGGCATTAGAAGAAAAGACGGAAAATAAATTCTAGGGTGACGATGTTTGTGGATGGCAGCAACTTTGTCGCTTTTGTAACATGCCTAAATATCAAAATCTAAACTTTTCCAACTCGGTGTTTTTAATTCACGGCGTATTACATTTTCTGTAACTGAAATATCATTTCTGATACCAAAGTTAAGGTTTTGAGTTTTTCTTTTTCTTTCTTTTCCTTTGATAAACTTTTTAGATACAATTTTAGAATTTATTTATTCATTTACCAAAGCGTGTTATAAAGTTGTTAAATTGACTGACCATTTATTTCACTATTACGTTTATTGTTGTGGTTCAAATCTGCATCGCATAGAGTAAAAGGAGTTTCCAGTCTCTGATGTGTATTCATGTCAACATAAAAGCTCCAAACATTACGTTCCTACGTTTAGATTTTTTATTTCATTTAATTATTTGCCAAATATACCTGTAATGTATTTTTGCGCGTGGTTTTAGACTTCGTAACAGGTGCTATTATCAGAATGCAATTGAATCTCATTACAGGCTGTGCGAATGTAAATTTTAGTCTCTCATTGTAAGTCGGACACATAATGTACCAGTTCGTGAACCTTGTACTATCAATCAGATGTCCAAGTCTAAATACAAACCCTACGGTGGGGCATTCACTTGTCCTCGTGTGTTTGTGCAAGGGCATAATTTACCTCTAGTTTACCCTGCATCAGTGTTAACAATGAACGCTGTGTCTCTAAAGACTTTATATTTGGAAGTCACCCGGGCAACTGTTTGTTAAAATGAGAAGCAGCTTTTGCACAAGACACATCACCGTTAAAATGGAGGAAGCGTTCAACGATTCCCTGACTAATGATAAGTTCATACACCTGACCTCACCAGACTGTTCCCCGGTTTCGACTTTTCTTTTTTCGTGAGTTACCGTTTTTCTCGCATTTTTTTCTCGCAGGTCAATGTTTCATGTCATGCGTTTATTTTTGCACGTTTGGCAACAAGCGTCGTTCGTCGTTTTTTTATATTTTATATTTTTGTGCGCGTAGATGTGCGCACACCCTCCAGGAACCTGACGGCGCATAGGTTTGGGTGATGACATCACTTGAAGGTGTTCAGAACAGCCATATGGTTTTGAGTGCAATAACTTGAATCTCCAGCCAACAATGGAGTAATTGAGAGGGGAAAGGGGCCTGAGCTTGACTCGACAAAGCTGCAAAAACTCCTTCTTTCACCCTAATGAAGCTGTTGTCTGGAGATTCTGTGTGGGGTTGGGAGGCTGGTGGTGGACGTGATTTGTCATACAATCTGAATCTTTAGGAGGGCTGGAGAAAGACCTCCTCTCCATATGTCTGCTTATTTTGCATCTGAAAGCTACCTTTGGCGAGGGCAGGAGGAGAGGGGGAAGCAGAGTAGAGGGCTGCAGCTCAGGCACTGGGCTTCTCTTTCCATCAGCTCTGAGAGCACTCAGATCGACGCTGGAGAAGGGCTTTACTCTCCAAATATAAAAGCTGCAGAGGAGAAATATATTTGAACATGGTGCAGTGGTTGAAACAAAACATTGGGCGTCACCCTGTTACTTAGCACAATAAAATTCAATTATGGTAGCTTTGCTTACAAGAGCTCAGTTTTTCTTTCCTGGTTGGTTTAGGATTATTTCAAATACTTCAATCACAGAAATGGAAAAAAAATACAACTTCATAAACGCTTTCACAAAGTCATTTAATTACTTGTTGCAGAAAGTGATTAAATTAAATACAGCATTAGTGTGTTATTCTTTAGCAATAACCGAAATCACACTGAAGCATCTGTGGTTAAATTAACAGTTAAAAGCATGTTAGGGAATGTCAGCACTACTTGGTTAGCTGTGATTACTGGATAATCTCAATTAACCTTAATTAATTAAAACTCAATTAACCTCTAATTAATGTTTAGAACTCACATTATGTTCCTTTTCACTTTAATACCAATAAATCAATGCAATGTTCCCAGCTAACACTTTTAGGTTGTAATAACATTTCTCTGTCATTTCCATTAAGTCCAAAACGTTAAAAATGTTATTGCTCGATTATAAGAATGTTGGTTAAACTGTTTTAATTCTGTAACTTTTTTAAACCGTCCACTAACTACTTAAGAATAACATTTTTGATATATGATATAGAACATTAAAAACGTTCTACTAACGTTACTGCAAGAATTTTTTTAAAAACTGAGAGAACTTTGAGAGAGACAAGATTAGCCAATGTTCCTAAGAACGTTCCTTCTTAGTTCTTAGAAACACAGATGCAAGTCTTTCTCATTTAATTTTCTTTAAAAGAGTTTTGTGTGTTTTCACAAGTCTTTGCTGTCTGCAGTATTGTTCCTGTTAAGATTGTATGTTTGAATTACACTGGCCTCCAGGGTTTCCATATGCACAAAGAGAACAAGAACTTAAAACGAAGAAACTGTTTTTTAGTGAAGCTGATGTATAGCAATATATCCAAACTTCACACGCAGAGAAAGAGCGAGTATAAAGGTTTGATTAAATGAAAGCCGCTCTCTGTATTACATGGAGGCCATGAACTTGTGACTGTGAGGACATCTGTAGGCATTCTCTTTCCCTTTTTAATATCAAGGTTAATGCGATGAGTGCTCACACTCTGCAAGAATGTGGGGCAGACAGAATGAAAATGTCCCCAAGGACCATCCTCATTTTGGATGGTGCATGATGCAAGCCCCATCCACCATGCTCAGATATTTGTGGACATCTGCCCGTGCTCATCAACATGCATGGCTTTAGTCCGAGGGTATCTGACCTGCCTGAGTAACAATGGTGAGACAGTCTGATCTATAGCACTCCACTGCATTTCCCTTTATATGCTTGTGAAAGAAAAGCGTTTAAAACTCGCTGTTGAAGCTACACAACAGCAACAAAACTGAAAAGGTTTGCGTTCATTTCCACATATAAGCTTTATTTTGTCACATATTATTTAGCATAAGGGGGCTGTAAGTGTTTATGTTGGAACACGTTTAATGGAATACTGACTCATTCTGCCACATGCTATTAATATTCTTTAATGTAGTGCTACAATAATGTGTCATTGTATTTATTAGGGCAATTATAATAATGCAAAGAATAAAAATGATAACGACAGCAGCAACAAGCCAACAATATTTTAACAACAAAACAACAACAATAACAATTGTATTATTATTATTATTATTGACTTGAATATTATGTATTTAGTTGTGACGGCGTTACTTTAATATTATAAATACGGAATATATATATATATATTGAAACTGTAGGTACAACGGCGATCCTTTAGCGTGATTTAAAACTGTATCCGTCCTCATATCTGAAAGGCAATTTCAATTGACCTACACAGTGGATATTATAGGGGTCACAGGGACCTCTTGTGGTCATATTTTGTAAACGCTATTGCATGCTGTCCAACACGCGTCTCAACAAAATTGTTTTAAAATCATAATTTGGGGGAAATGTCCAAGTCTAAGCAAGAAAATTACAGGTTATTGATAAAATGAACCTGAAATACTGATTAAAAGGTGTTGATCAAAAATCAATACTGTGTATGTTTAAAAATGTTTTTGATTATTTTTGTTTTTCAGAAATGGATGTAACGTTTTAAAATGTTTATTTTAAAACGTGTTTTAACAAAAACCATCTGGGTTTAGAAATGTTAACTTTTATGTTTGTCGCTGTTGTCACATGAGTCGTCTTAAGACTCTTAATTTGAAGCCACCGTCACCGGAAATGTTGTTTAGTAGCCGGAATCACTGTTTGGAAATCGGCGCCCGAATACGCAAAATAACACGCGTTAGTTTACTCCATTTAATATAGAGTTAAAACGCTTTAAGACATGTTTTATCACGTAAGTTCCGTATTGTTTTAAAATATGTAGAAACTAAGCACTTAACTTTTACATACATTGCAAATGTTAACGTCCAACCATGTGTGCATTGTTTTCAATAGATCTCTTTGGAGCACGAGATTCTGCTTCATCCAAGATACTTTGGACCGAACCTTTTAAACACGGTCAAACAGAAACTTTTCACAGAGGTGGAGGGGACATGTACCGGGAAGTAAGTCAAACTGGAGGCTAGAGACCTTTTTGATGAATAATACTCATGGATGATAATCTCTCGTCTCCTGTTTCGCAGATATGGTTTTGTTATCGCCGTAACTACAATTGATAATATCGGAGCTGGTGTGATACAGCCTGGCAGAGGTTTTGTGTTGTACCCCGTCAAATACAAAGCAATTGTGTTCCGTCCCTTTAAAGGAGAAGTGGTGGATGCTGTTGTCACTCAGGTTAACAAAGTACGAGTTCAGTTTACTCGTGAACAAAACTGTTGTTTTCATTTTAAAGTTTGTGGCACCCCGTTGTACGTGGTTCAAATCTTACTGTAGTTAAAAGATTCTCCCGAATCCTCAAAATGTTTGCAAATCATTTATCTTCTTTTTGCAGGTTGGACTCTTTACAGAAATTGGACCCATGTCTTGTTTCATTTCTCGCCATGTAGGTTTTCCATAAGACATGTTTTCTGTTAGATTGTTTAGTTGGTCTTTACACGTTTGAATTATTTAAAACGCGTATCATTTCTTGTATGTTTAGCTGACGAGTGTCACAGCCAGACACTAAAACTGTTCAAAACTGTAACATGCTATTCTGTCGAATTACTTGTAGAGTTCATATGTAACAGTCAAATGTTTTTCAAAGTAATATCACATAATTACGTGCCTGTTTAAAGCCATTTAACAAATTGTCACCTTGTTTTTTTGACACCTGTTATTTCTGTTTAGTCCATTCCTTCTGAGATGGAGTTTGATCCCAACTCAAACCCTCCCTGCTATAAAACTGTGGATGAGGTAAGATTCAGTAAATCGCCTTTGGTTTGTTTGAGGGGAACTAATATCTTAAATCCCACAAATATAGACCCTTTAAGGTTGTATTTTCAACAGGACATTGTGATCCAACAAGATGATGAAATTCGACTGAAGATTGTGGGAACTCGAGTAGATAAGAATGATATTGTGAGTGTTTTTAATGTTGTTTCAGTTTGAATATTGTTTTCATACGCTTAACAAAATGGTATTTAGTATGTAATTATTTCTTAAATTCTTTTTTTTAGTTCGCTATTGGATCTCTTATGGATGACTATTTGGGTAGGTATTTTGTGTGATGAACGCTTTTCTTTCTCCCTTTTTCTATGAAATACTTTTATAAATATTTTTATATTTTACTGTTTACTTGTCCCTGTAAGACAAATGTCTGACTTTCTAAAGCACGCTGTTACTTGTAAGATATTCATTAAACGATCATATAATTCTTACCACAAAAGCCTAAAAATAGGTCAATTGTTTTCCATCTTGTTTTGTTGTGAATGTATGTTGTGTTGTCTACATATTGTCTAAAAAAAATTATGTCGTTCTTTTAGGTCTCGTCAGCTGATTCTTCGGCCAAGGATATGGGGAATATGAAACTTCTTGCTGTAGTGATGCGGCATAGATATTTTTATGTATATATATTGTGTGTTTATGCATTAGAAGTTATGCAGTTGTTTTTTTATTCTATTCTTTAAACCTTTATTTTGGTATATCCGCAGTTGTTTCATTGTCCAAACTTGTGGAATAGCCTCATATAGAAGGGGAACAAAATGCATGTTAGCAGTGCTTCTAAATGATTTAAAAACCAAATTAGCCCTTTAATTTCTAGTGAGGCCGCAGAGAAGACCGTGCATCTTATTAGCAGGTTACTTCTGGGCAAAAACATGCCTTAGAAAGGAAAGTGTTGTTGTTTGTCACATGATGCCACGTGCTGTTCAGAAGGATTCAATTACATTATTACATTAGGTCATTTTAAAGAGTTTTTTTATAAATTCCAGTCTGCCCTCTGGACATGTGTTTTGTAATACAGCACCATCACAGGATGAGCGCCTCTGTATTTTCTTATTTTGCAAAAAAAAAGGAGAAAAAGGCTGTTAAGTGTGTTGTTTTTTTTGCTGTGAATTTTCCCTAACACAGACTACACAACAACAGCCGACCCTCTGAAATGTATTTTAACATTTCATTATATTATGTATTATAATGCCATATATGCATTATGTATTATAAGGTCCCACCAAAAATGTTTCAATGAATTTCCTGAGGGTTGAATAAATTCCAGTTAAATTCCTTTTTTTAATCAGTGTCTAACTTTTTTCAACATAAAGCCTATTAAAAATCACAGGTAACTTATTCCAAATGATGTTCTTCAAAGTCTAATGAACGCTCACTGTTAGATTTTAAACGTGCAGTTTACTGTGTCAGAAGTCTAGTGTATAATAACAGGTTTCAGGATTGTACTGTTTATAAAGGCCAAAGTAACTGCTTTTAAAATTATATAATGTCTAAATATAATTTTAGTAACACAGCTGTGTGTATGTGTATATACACACCAGAAGCTGATGTGTGGATATATACCACCATCATAAAGTTGTGACAGTCTAAGAAGTTTGGACTTTAAAAATGTAAGCTTGAAAGATTAATTTTAGACGTCTTAATGTTATGTAAATGAAGTGGTCATGAATGAAATCCGAGCCCCACTATCACAAGCTGTTAAAACGGTGCACTTTTAATAATATTAGTGATAATCTGATTATTATTAATTCTATTCCTACAAAGCCTTTGTAAACAAAATTTAAGAATCATGCTGCATATAAAAAAAACAATCACGACAGCGGCAACAACTCGAGATTTAATTTCTGACACGCCTTCTGCGTTATATTTCTGCGACAAAACGGGCCTATACGTCAGAGCCGCGCGCCTCCGCTCCTCCTTTCTCTCGTCCTGAAGATGGCGGCAGGGGTGAGTAAAATGGGAGACAAACGCTACGCTTCTTATCGTTGCTCATCTCCATCCACAATCACCCCGCTATCATTCCAATCCTTTCCCCATTGAACCCTATTGTCATTCCGATGTTTTTAATGGTCTCTTCTAGAGTTGTTGGCGTGATTATGTATTTTATTAGTATTCCCGCACCCCTTTATTTGGTGGTTATAATGAGGAAAGGCAGGAACTCGGCTCACAGCTCCTTTGTGCCACGTTTGCCTTTCAACGTGCGCTTTATAAACCTCATATATGTGTTTCTCCTGTTTAATAACTTAATGCATACGGAATGCTGTGCCACGTAGTTTCATTTAACGTTTATAATGAATTACATACGTTAGCTTATGTCTAGTTACGAAAGTACAGTTATTGTTGTAGTCATGAAGACCAGCGTGAATATAAGAAATATTACGATTATACTCTTCTGGCTAATGACATTATTCCACTGACATTTTATGGTGATTTAAAACATTTGAGTAACAGAACCTCAGCTATGGGTTTTCAAGCTTAACGACACATGGTGGCTGCAAACGTGGTACCGCAGCATCATCCACGTTTTAGTGCAGTTAGTTTTCATTTGAACGAATGGTCAGAACCTTGATGTTCCTGCTGTTCCCATCCCTGGCAAAAGTGCTGCGTAATGCTTCTTGAATGGTCGTATGTTAAACGTAGTCATGTATTGTCAAGTTTCAAGAGCTATGAGAAATACAGAGAATATTGCCTTCATTTTAGTGATGTGAAATTAAGCTTCTCTCTATTTGCAGACTCTCTACACGTACCCGGAGAACTGGAGGGCCTTCAAGGCTCAGATTGCGGCCCAGTACAGCGGCGCTCGCCTGAAGGTTGCGAGCACCCCCCCTGCCTTCAGCTTTGGGCTGACGAACCGATCCCCTGCTTTCCTTAGCAACTTTCCCTTGGGCAAGGTAACTCAGGTTCTGTTGGCTGTGTGTGGCTGTTCTTGACAGGATCAGTTTGTTAATTCTCAATATGTCTCTTCAGGTTCCTGCTTACCAGGGTGATGATGGCTTCTGTCTGTTTGAGAGCAATGCCATTGCTCACTACTGTAAGTACGGTTTTTATACACATGATTGTTTAGATGATTTTAACCGGCAACATAAATCATGTGTGATGATACTAATAATGGAGGTGTTTTTTATGTTAATAATGCTAATGCATTATTTTGACAGTGAGCAATGATGCCCTCCGTGGCAGCACTCCCCAGGCTGCTGCCCAGGTGCTGCAGTGGGTCAGCTTGGCTGACTCAGAGATCATCCCTCCAGCTAGTACCTGGGTGTTCCCTACCTTGGGTATCATGCAGTTCAACAAACAGGTTGGTTTCCTGCATGACTGTAGGTTTCCACTGGTGCGTCAAAAACAGACTCTGCTGGTCACAACGGCAGAGCCCTTTAGCACTAGAGAGTGTGTGTATGTTGAAGGTAGAACATGACCCTCTGAATCCACCTAAATCCATTTAGAAACAGACATCACAAACTATGCTTGCCTGAAGTTTACAGCCTAAAGTGCACCAGTGGAAACATGCTCTGATATTGAATTTTAATAATTCTGTTCGTTTTGTACGTAGGCCACAGAACAGGCCAAGGAAGAGGTGAAACGAGTTCTTGCCGTCCTGAATCAGCACTTAAACACTCGCACTTTCCTGGTTGGGGAGAGAGTCAGCCTGGCTGACATCACTGTTGTCTGCTCTCTGCTGTGGCTCTACAAACAGGTGAGTCTGCAGTATCTTGTGAAAATGAGTCAGCAGGTTTGACGGAAGGCGGCAACAGACCGTTCTAATCGCAGAACCTCTTTAGTCAAACGTTGAAACCCAGAGAAGTGAAGGATTAGGAGTTCACAGGAGGTTAGAAGTTCAGAAGAGATGTTAAATATTTAGGGGTTCCCATGGCAAGTCGGCAGCGTTAGAATTTATTTTTAAAGGGTGCGCACAAAGCAATTTCTAAATTGACAAACGGCATACCGTTTTCAGTGAATATTTGTGTCAGTGAATATTTGTGCAAGCCTTGAAATATACGTTCTCCTTGGCAGCTTATACAACATTGAAGTTAAAATGACTTCTCTTCAGGTTCTTGAGCCTTCTTTCCGTCAACCCTACCCCAATGTCACTCGCTGGTTCATCACCTGTGTCAACCAACCTCAGTTCAAGGCTGTTTTGGGAGAGGTCAAGCTCTGTGACAAAATGGCTCAGTTTGATGGTAAGTTTCTCAAAGATCGTAACCAGGTACCTTTGTTTCTGTGAAGGTGCTCAGTGTTGCCAGGAATAGCTGGTTGTACAGACAGTGTAGGGGTGCAGACGAGTAACAGGAGGTTGTTTAACATTGTTTAAAATGACAAGCCTAGTGAATAAATGATGTCACCGACCGGCTGGTGAATTTTCACAGTTCTTATCAGTGTTTTGTTTAGGACACCTTAAATATATTTCTTATAGCATGTTGTGTGTCTGCACATTCAATGTAAAGGCGATGCTAAATTCTGAATATGAACCTAATAATAATAACTAATAAACCAGTATAGTGACAAATCCAAAGAGATGAATTTGGTCTCAGAATTGGTCTGTTTTCTCATTTAGCTAGTGTAGAGCTTTGTAAATGTCATTTGTATATTTTGAAAGGATGGTTCGTTCTGAAGTTTGTCTTACTCAAGATTGTTGTTTATATAGCCAAGAAGTTTGCAGAGATGCAGCCCAAGAAAGAAACTCCTACTAAAAAGGAGAAGGGTGGTAAGGAAGGAGGCAAGCAGCAGCAGCAGCAACAACAACAACAGCAGCAGCAGGAGAAAAAGGAGAAGAAAAAGGAAGAGAAGAAGGCCGCCCCCGCAGAGGAAGAGATGGATGAGTGTGAGGCTGCGTTGGCTGCCGAGCCAAAAGCAAAGGACCCATTTGCTCACCTTCCAAAGAGGTACTTGATGCACCTCCGCCTGCGTTAGTCTTAACAGCCCGTTAGAAATGTTCTGTTCAAGAGTCTGTTTACAACTCTAATCCTAATGTTTCTCTGCCCCCTTTTAGTTCCTTTGTCATGGACGAGTTTAAGAGGAAATACTCCAATGAGGACACCCTGACCGTGGCGTTGCCTTATTTCTGGGATAACTTTGACCGCGAGGGCTTCTCAATCTGGTATGCTGAGTACCGCTTCCCTGAAGAGCTGACCATGACCTTCATGAGCTGTAATCTTATCACAGGTATGGTCTGGTCACAGTGACACTTTAGTCTTGTTTGCTCAGTGATGAGCATTAAGGAATGTGAACGAGTTTTTTCGAGCGAGTTTTATCAATAACGAGCATTAAGGAACGTGTCAGGAATGTTGATTCAGTGGAGTGCAACGTTTACTACTTGCGCAAGAGTCGATCAGCGCAGTGTTTTATGACACGTGTGAAAACTCGATGCTCTTCTCCTCAGGAATGTTTCAACGACTCGACAAACTGCGCAAGAATGCGTTCGCCAGTGTCATCCTCTTTGGTACCAACAACAACAGTTGTATCTCTGGTATCTGGGTCTTTAGGGGACAGGAGCTTGCTTTCACTGTAAGTGATTTGCATATTCAAACCTGTTATGTTTCCTGTTGAGTGTTTTTCTAGTTTTGATCGGAATCTTGCACCTCAACGGTCACCAAACAGAGTTGCAGAAATGAAGTGGGTTTCTTATTGGATGGACAAAGGGATAGCTCCGCCCCAAACTCGAGCTATTGGTTGAGCCAATGTTGCATTGTCAGGGGGGGTCAGGATGTTCAGACAAACAGTAACGTTTTGATAGTGCCACAGAGTCATGGGTGGTTGTAATGGCCATCTGTGTTGTTTTAAATGCATTCCAAATGGCATGATTTCATCTAGATCAGATTTTAAAAACTGCCTGACAGATTAGATGCTTTCATTCCAAGGGAAAGCTTATCTCCGTGCCAATATATGACGCATGGCAAAAAAACATTGAATGAAAGGATTACTATCTGCTTTGAATTTCAGCCAATTCTTAGCAATAACAAAACAGTCGATCCTGACATGTTGGTTAATGATTAAACTGAAAATTGTACATAAAAAAGCATCTGAAATTCAGTTGAAGACCTAATTGTCAGAAATCTGGAACATTTGATTAAAACCGGAATGTTGTTGGTCTATCAGTACCAGCATATCTGCAGTGATATCTGTACAAGATAATGCTTTCCGTATCTGCTGTTAATGTCAAAGGATGTCAGTTGAACTGGAGGGTCACTTTCTTGAAGCTAGTCAGAGTAGGCGGACACCAGTATGGCCATGTTGCATAACTTATCTCGTTCTTGTAACCATGAACAAAACTGAAGGAAAAAGTGAGATTATATTGTACAGTTACAATACAATTTTACTTGCAGTCAGGCTGAGCATAGGTTTAGTCATGATGAATTATTCCCTACAGAGATTTTTAGTGTTTGTTTTGTTTAATAGAATTCCACGTTTCATGCAGATGAGCAAATGTTCCTTAATCTATTTGGTTATAGTTGAGATATTAGTTACAGCAGTTGTAATATCTTGGTCCTAAAACTAGTAGACTACACCTAAGACTAGTAGATTGGAACACACCTAAGATTAGTAGATTGGAACAGTAGATATCTTGACGCCTTAAAAATAATTACCTTTACCAGTGTTGATCAATTAAATAATTAGGAGGTGTTATGTTTGAATACAAATATTTGGAAGATATTGACACAACACGCGATATTCCCAGTGAAAACTTAAATGTTTATCTGTTTTTCTCATCTCTTCTCAGCTGAGTGAGGACTGGCAGATCGACTACGAGTCGTACACTTGGCGCAAGCTGGATGTGAACAGCGAGGAGTGCAAAACCATGGTGAAGGAGTACTTTGCATGGGATGGTGAATTCAAACATGTAGGCAAATCCTTTAACCAGGGCAAGATTTTCAAGTGAGCGCAGATCTTGCGCCCAGTATTTATCAGAATCGATGGACATGAAACCAGTTTGAGAATCTCATGTACAAGGTTGTGCTGTGATGGAAGATTTCAGTTGAGAAAAATAAAAAAATCTTTTCCACAGTCGTTCTCATGGATGTGTGCTTTTGTTCAAAGGTCAATAATCATCCAGCCAAACGCATTTTCTGAATGAAAACTATAAGCAAGTATATACCAGACCAGTGTTTAAAATGGTCTCCTTGCCTTACCCCCATTTGCAACAGTAAATTTATTATGATTTATAATATGAGCTGTTGGAAATGCAAGTTTGGCTTTGTCTAAGATCAACACAGGTAAAAAGTATTTGGTAACCTGCAATAACAGACTAGCTTTTAATATGTTGTGGTTTGTTTCTGAATGGGGCAAAATAACCATTTAATTGTGGACTAGGCCTGTAGCAGCTGCGAAGAACAGCTTTCAAACTGTTTTTGGAAACAGTTATGGGTGACGTTTGGAAAAACTAAGTTTTGGATGGGTAGAAGTATAATTTGTGTTCTAATATGATAGTACTGGCTTGAACGTTCCCACAAAGTATCTTTTTCCTCTGCTTAATGATTTCCAGGGATCTAAGATAAGCAAACAAATTTTGTTCTCATAAAATCTGGAAATCATTGTAACTCTGGGAACAAAATGGCGTCTTGGCCATGTAATTAAAGAGAGCGTTTGCATATTTTAGTGTTGGCGTTTGAGACGCTAGATGAACTGATCCACCAGAGGGCGCCCGAGATTGCGTATCGCATGCAACTGCGTCAGTTTTCGGGGACGTTAAGAGTTTACATTTAATACTTTTATTTTCAGCGTTGGTGTTTATTGATGCACCAAGCTAAGGTCTTTGTGCAAACTGCACAAGCAATTACATTATACGCCATTATAAGTGATTTCTGATGTATTCGTACCCTTAGTGAAAATACCCGTTTATCCCCATAGAATACATATCGGTCTATTTTATTATCACAGTCTATGCTTTTATTGATATATTTGCGTTATATATGGTTTCTGGGGCATACAAACTACAAATAACATCCGTTTACACGGGTTATTTCCACGTCTCTTGCCATAGGGCTTCAAGTTGCAAAACTGTCTCTAAACTTTCCATATAAATTATTACAAACAGACAGACAGACTGACTGTTTGACTGGCTTTCCACGCACACGGAGGCACTTTTGTATATTTCTCGTTAGCGATGGGAACTCATTTGTACATGCGCAACTGCCAGTGTCCGAGCACACACTCGTGTTTGCATATGAGCCGATGCTTGCTCGACGTGTCGGTTGACACGCCTCAGGTAAGACTGTGTAAACTTAAAATAAGACCCAAAAGAGCCGCACCCTGCCAATGGGCGTATCCGGTAACTTACCCGTTGATCTTCTTTCCGACGCATGAATCATTTAATACCCTCGAATCTAGTTACTAATCCTCCACGTTTCGAAAACAACGCTCATATGTGTGGGAGAGGTTAAAATCGACCGGGCAGACTGCAAGTACATACATCGGACACACGGGGGGGCAACGTGACGGAACCAGACCTGCGAATGAATGATCGGCGTTAAGTCAATTTTGCAAGTACGCCCACTTCGAGTTGCGCAAATGTTGTGTTAGATGTAGCGCCAGAGAGTTGCGCTGATAAAATCCGTGTTCTGTTGCTCAATGGTAAACACAGGGTGTGGTTTGGGCTCTGGTAAGCCTGGCACACTGTTGAAAAAAGGTGGATGTGCTGACCTCGCTTAACCTTGTAAATGTCCTCTGTGTGTGTGTGTGTGTGTGTGTGTTAGCACGAGATTGGCAAGAATTTGTCACGCAGTAATAGCTGATTCACTTGCATGACTTTGAGGAGTCCAGGCATTGATTCTACTCGTGATCTGTTGCATAAAGGCAAATCTTTGGCCCCTCACTGAAATGTTTGCATGACAGGAAGAGTGCCCCGTGTTACTAGTTCCTGAACTGCTAGGTTAGTATCCGTCACTTTGTTTTTGCCCTCACAACATAAGCAAATGCAGTGAACTGCATTCCCAGCTAACAACTTTAGCTTGTAAGAATGTTTCCTGTAGGTAACCAAAGGTTAAAAATGTTATTTTGAAAATTTTAGGAATGTTCAAAATGTCCAGTTTTTTAGATGTTGTATTAACATTATCACTTGGTTATAAGAACGTTATTCAAACATTTTTTGGCTCTGTAATGCTTCTGGAACGTTCCACTATCTACTTACTACTTATATTTAGATATATAACATTAAAAACATTCTATTAACGTTACTGTGAGAACATATATAATAACTTTTAGAGAGTGTTAGCCAACGTTCCCAAAATGTTCCCGGTTAGCTGGATTTGTAATCCTTTAATTCTGTTTTTTGAAGTGTTAAGATGGTCGAGAGAGAGGGTGGGTGAAATATGATTTGAGTTAGGAAACGCGCAGGGATTTGATAGTCTGGAGCTTTGAATGCCTTCCAGAAACACCCCCCCCTTCTTTGTATTGGTTCTGAGTCTTTGGAGTTAAGAAGGGTCAAACTAAACCAGCTTCAACAACAATACATGCTGTAATGCCAACAGCAACACTACACTAGTTCTGCCAGCTCCCCTTGAAGTTCCCCTGAGCTTTCTCGCTCTCTTGCTGTTTTTCCTGCCCCAGCTCTTCCCTTAGCTCCCATCACACGGTTCCTTCCCCATTGATTTTATTAGGCTACACCAGGCTCATGTAACAGAATGTTACAGTATCTGGAATCACCTGAGGTGTGTTGTACATTCAGTTGAGGTCTGTCCCGTTTGAAGAAAAGCTCGGTATTCCTTTGTTAGGAATCTGTTCCACACATCTGGAAGGAGTGAGGAGATGCAGTGGTCAGAAAAGCGATGTGCTCTAGAGAGAAAGATTTAGCCTCGGCGCAGTATTTGGAGAGTTTCATAACACGTTCTGCTGGTTGCTTTGGTAACTCTAGAACGTCGCCACGAAGCGATGTCACCAAATTTGTTACCTTATATACAGGACGTTACTTGGCAACAGTGAGTCATTCGTGAAGCCTCAGATCAATTGAGGAACCCAAGAACGGAAACCAGGCTGTGAAAGTGTATCTTTAATGAAACTGGTTGGTGCTACAGTGCTGATATGGGAATTTTCCCCTGGAGTCAGTCACCACACTCATCTGCCAGGAAAAAATAACCACACTCGTTTGAAATCAGGCTTGACGGGACTCAACACGTCTTCACCAAGTCAACCAAATAACTTTTGTACATTGATTTTATACTAAACCACAATTTAATCGAACCAAAAAAGTAAATGAGGATGTTTTGTAGTTTTTAACGGCGATTATGATGTTTCTCAGATGAGCTGCGAGGACAAGTATTTCAATGCATCGGCATGCTAAAGATAGCCTGCATAGTTTTCCTGCTGTTGAAGTGCAAGAAAGAATTTTGGCATTCCAGGGCAGAGGTCGAAGGTCAGGGTTCCATAAAGTGAAATGTGGTGTCGTCAATCACAGAGAACCACCACAAAGGGTCATCAGCGTAGTCTCTGATGATTTAAACTTTTAACATCCCCTTCCTTACATTCATGAGTTTTAAAGCCTGCCACACCCGTCAGGCTTTCTCGACGTGTTCGCATGAGAAAGTAACTGCATGGTTTTCATGCAAGCCTTTGCAGGAATCAGAGGGGAGAGCAAAAACAGACAGCCCCTGCATTTTTGGACATGAGACCCCATACATAACTCTGCAAGCTCAGATTACCATTGGGGGAAGGTGGAGCATAGACGCTGGTTTCATCCAGAGCTCTGCTACAATGCTCAGAAATGTCAGGCGAAAAGAAATTGTCTTTCATTGTTTATACTTGATACTTTGAACCGAAGCTAAAAATATGTCACTTTCCTGGTGGATTTGTTTGTGTTTATTTTAGGATAAACCCACAAATCACAACAGAGTATTTTTGTTATATTTGCACCACGTTTGAAGTTTGCAGTTACTGTACTGTAGTTTATCATGCATTTATTCTTTCCAGGATTAAATAAGGATTGTGGAACAAATGTAAGCTTTCAAATAACTGACCATAACCCAGACATGACATGTGAGGTCACAACCAAATTCCTCATGTTTTTTCCAACATTTTTAAAACAGAATAAACGATACACATAAATGTCATGTATTAATATATACAGTGGGCTCCGACAGTCTTAAACCAGACCACATGGAAAATAAAACGTTTTAAATGGGTGATGTTGCCAATATTGAATTGTACAATTCCTTTTGTACAAAAGGTCACATTTCCTTGATTCTATTGAAGCACACCAAATGCCTTTTGCATGCTTCTCGAATCACGCTGGATAACTCGAATCATCCAGTTTTCCAATGGGGGGACATTTAATGACATACATTTTGAAATGTAAGCTATTTAACTTTTTGGTCACGTGGTTGCTGATATTGTAATTTGTAATCCCAATTTTTTTAAAATACGTAAATAGAATCTTTAAAGGTTTGGACCTCACTGATGTAATAATTGAATAATATAATCTTTATATATATATAAATGATATATTTCTGTATTGTGTCGTTTAAACATCCTAAGGACCCACAACCAGCAGTTTTTGTGTCTAGACCTTAACAGTCTTGCCAGCTTTTTCAGCAGAGCGTGACCTGTCATCACATGACCACAGGCATCTGCTCTGTGTCAGGCTTCTGCAATACAGGGTCGTCTTCCAGTGCTCAGCATATCAGGCATTTCACAGGTTAAATAACAGTGCCCCCAGAGGAATCCCTGCGACTGACACTGACACCTTTCTGTGTGCCATCCGCGTACAATACAACTGTGCTTTTATCCACGAGTGGCTAAGGTAAACATGTTCATGTTACACTGATTTAAAGCGACAATCACCATAAAACCACAGGAATGTGTACCATAAAGAATCGGTAATGTTATGGTGTGTTTATTCCACGGTAAGATACTGTAAAGTTAAACCGTTATGTTAAAGGGATAATTCAGCCCAAAACAAAAATGATGCCATTATTTACCTACCACCCATCATACCCTCATTACAAGTATGACTTTCTGCTCCTGAGGAACACAAAAGAAGATATTTCGAAGTATGTTGGTAACCAAACAACAGTGGCACCCATCGACTTTCGCTGTGTGGACCCAAACCATTGAGATTTCTCAAAATATCTTCTTTTGTGTTCTACAGAAGAGAAAAGGTTGGAATGACATGAGGGCGAGTAATTGTTGGAAGATTTTAGTTTTTGGGTCAACTGTCATTTTAAATATTTTATATTTATCAGCAGAGAAGCAATGAGAGTAAATGCGGTTTAATTTTAGCGTTTAGGTGATAAACGTGATTCATAGATAGCTTGTGGAACATTGCTATGCAGTCATGTAAACTTTATGTAACGCATGAGTAATTCGGTAATGAGGAGGAAATCATTACAGTCTGTGTTGATGAGTAAGAAGAATAAGATTATGATGTTGTCTATTTGTATTTATTAATCATTCTGATGTAACTGACTAATCCACGATCATTTCAAAGCATTCAATGTTCCTGTAGCTCAACTGATTATGGCACTAGCAACGCAACAGTCCGGGTTCAATTCTCAGGTAATGCACAAACGTAAAGTATTTGTTAAATGTGTGCATGTAGGAGTGAATGTATAAACTCTATACATTCAATTCTCTATGACATTAAACAAATGTATAGGGTATTACATATAAGTAGGCCATTATAGTTCTGATGCAATGGCTTCTGGTATGAGACCTATTGTTAACATGCACACTGTTCTGTTTGTAAAAGATTGCTTGTCATTCCTGTATTAACTTGTGCATAAGGTTTGAAACGCGCCCTTAAAGAGACCGTGCTGTCGAAACACTTCGCAACTATGAGAGGAATGTCATGATCACAGGTGGCCTATTGCATTTAAAAACCAAACGTGAGCCTGGGACTGTTAACATAAACAGTGCTGATCGTATAAAAATAAATCTATATTGTCAAAATTACAACGTACTATATAGTCCTACTATAGATTTGTGATATAGATATCAGTCCGTTGAGATCAGTCACTATATGAAGAAAATCTAGTTGGAACAGCTTAACCAATGTATTTCTGGCAGCATGACATGACCAGAAATATGAATGATCTTAGTGAAGTGAAACAGATTGCATTTAAATACAACCCAGTGCTGAGTTATAGAGGCCTTGAGGCACATTTTTGCAGAAATGAAATAGTTTAGCACTCTGTCAATTTACATCTCCGTAATGACGTTGCTGAGTACACAGTAACAGAACGTGTTACTACATTTCCAACAACATTTTGATGTTTCGTATTTATATATACACACAGGAGATCGCTATGGAAACTTCGTGGCTATAACCTACCCCCTTGCTTATTATGTTGCCATGGCAGCCATCCCGGAATAGTCCATTTCAGTTCGTCCCTCCCTCGTGTTTATGAGTCACAACCTGCAGGGGAAACCACAATTCTGTGTGTATCTCATGATGTTCCTCCCCCCTACATTTTTACTAGAACTTTAGAACTGGATCTTAACAAAGGGGAACTCCATGAAAACATGAAAAATGTAGCCATGGAGACCACAGAGATAAAAAAATTCGAAGGGGGGGGGCAAGATTTTCCACTTCTAAGAATTTTTAGGATCACACAAAATTTACTGCCTTGTTATATAAAGCAGTAAATAAAGCACATAAAAATGAGCAGCAGAAAGCAAGAAGTTGTTATAGCTTCATGTCTGTCTGCCTCACGTTTTACCTTATCAGATAACATATGTGGCCAAACTCTCCGTTCATACATTAACTCATAAACACTCAAGACCTCTCCCATCCTCCAAAACCAGATGTGCTACTGTAATACTAATGACTGTTCTCAAAGTTAACTCGCACAGGTAACCTACGCCCTTGTCTCATGCAACTAGCCCTCCCACAAAGGACAGGATGGGCCTATTGAAAAACTGAAAACCCTGTCTTTGTTTTGCAGTGTACTCTAGATACAATAACCTGCTATGCTTCAGCAGGGTTTGAAAACACCTGGCACTAATGTGTGTGGATTTAATTTACATTCTCTAAACAAATATGCACACCTGTCTGTCAGAGTGCCGCGTGTCCTAAAGTTGCACTTAATATATGTTATTTTGGAGGAGTGCAATCATGTTGCATGACATTTTTAGATTGTGATAAGACCCCTTTCATACCTGGACACGTTTATTTCGATTGTAAATCTTTAAAAGTCATTTAAAAATATAAATGCACTCTCTAAACTTAACAATTGGCTTCTTTATCCTTCAGATAACGTTGCAACTGAGAACCACGTTTTTGTTTTCCATACCATTTATAGCATCTTTGTGAGGGAAACAAAAACTACCTGTCATCTAATCAGCTGTGCAAAAGCACCGCATTAACAACACTGCTTCCATTGTTAGACTGGACGGGAATTTGATTTGTGCTCATTCTGTGAGGATCTGCAGAACCTTTTGAAGCTTAATATAAGAGAGTGTACGCACTCCCTGTAGTAAAATGAGCTGTTTTCAGATTTACAAGCGAAGACACGACTCAGAACGCACATTTAGGGTCACTTTGTTCCTCGCTGTTTTGTTTAAACTTCAAATAAAGTGGCTCCTCTTATCCTCTGAGGCTGATCCCAGGACACACCCCATAAATTCATCCTCTCTGCCCCTCCTTGTTCTTTCCCTTCCCTCACTTCTTGGTACAGCACTGCGTGCATTGTAGTCATACGGGATGACTCACCCTGACACAACAACGCTCAGTGTTGTTATTAACACTGGTTCATACAGGCAGACACACCTATGAGACACTCACCAGGAAACACCCGTTCCCACATATCCTAGTATTGAACTATAACTGCGAGATATTTTTCACGACTGCGCCAACGTCGCGCTTAACGCAATTTAAACAAATGAAAAGCATGAGACCCTCTTGTTTGGATTACAGTGACTAATCTCTCAAAAATGCACATGCCTCAAACCAGAGCGCGTTTTGTGCATTTGCTACGGCCGTTTTATGTCTTTTTTCCCTCACACATGGTTCTAGAAGTTTGCAGAAAAGCATGACTGTTTTGTTCCTTGACATTCTTTGCCTGTTTGTGATCCAAACGTTTTTATTGTATCGGGGAGGCAAAACTCCTACACCAAGAGGGCAACAAATGAGAACATTTGAACATACGCACGCTGTTCTGTTTGGTTCTTGACTCATATTTTGTTGTCTATTCTTCTAGTCACGGTGTTCATAAGATGTCTAACGCTTAAAAATGAGCACTAGTTTTTACGCTCTAAATTCTGTAACACACTTCTTGCGACTTATTTTCTCGAGGGTAACTTGCCACTCCCCGTGTGTCTTTACAAGACAGACAGAATAACTCCTTTTTGTGTTTGGAGAATTCATCTTCTGCTTACCATTACACAACCCTGAATATGGGCGTGACATGTGGAGTTGTTCACCAAGCGCCTCAGGGTTGTCTCTCTGCCTGGCTGTCTGTCTTTCTGTCTGTCTCTCTCTATTTGCCTCACACCTACCCAACCCTGAACCGCATACACACACCTACAGTATTTACTTGCGATTCTGAGAAGGCCTATATCTCAGGCAGCTAAAACAGCTATTTAGTTCAAGTACTAACCACAGACGTATTACTCAATCAAATGTAAATTAGACCTTGTGAAACTTAGTTAGATCACGGCAGGTTAAAACAAAGCAAAAGGAGTCACGGTGATAAGAAAGCAGAGCGAGGTTTAGAGAAAAATGTGAAATGCTTTAGGGAAAGGCTGTTTTGACACAAATGAGTGACTGATCTGCTCACTGCAGGGCAGTGCCTGCAGCTACAGTCTAAAAGCTCCTACCGTATAGCAGTACAGTAAGAACTGTAAAAGATTACATTTCAGGGTATAGAAAAAAATTCTGATTTGCATGTAGATGTAGTTCATCAGCAATGAAAACTGTGTGACGTTCAGTTGTTGCTTTGGGTTAGATATACTTTCCAGTTTCCTGTTTTTTTAGGCGTATTAAAAATTTGACACACAAACGTGCGCACGTGTGCACTTACCTTGACATTTTTTGTTAGCCGTTATGCAATGCGTGAAAAACAACCACAGCTATTTCACATGACTGGACATGGGGAATCTGTCTTTGAAAGGTCTTCACCATGAAGAGCATGTTACTCAGTGGTCTTTATTATCCGCCTCAAAGAGTTTGTCCCAAATTAGCCTAATTTAATTGAATTCCGGAATAATACGTTAACACACGTTCATTATTATAATTAAGTACTTTTATGTTTAAATGTCACTGTGGCCACTTGTAATTTGGGTCTATTCTCTTACGAATGGTTTGTTTACTAATTTATTGTTGCCATTGACTACATCAAATGTGAAAAAGTTAACAGTTAAAAACACATACATTCCAGCTTTAGGATGACTGAGTTAGACAAAGCATGGCTTTAATTGTAACAGATTCCTCTTATGTTATTTGAAATTTTTTGAGAGCAGAGTCCTGACTTTGGTAAAATAATACAGATTGTGACATTTAACTCTCAATTCCTTTTCCAAACTGAAAACTGTTTCAATTACTAGTATAATTTAGGAAACTGTCTGATCTGTTTGTAAAAGCTGTGGCTTTTGTTGCTTGTTTTAATGCATTAAATTTTTACCAGATCTACAAAAACATTTTTTACAAAGCTTAAGCAAGTGTTTGCACCTTACCATTATGGGCACATAAAGTTAGTTTCATTTTAAACAGTGGATGATTTAAAATTGTGTTGCATTGGGTGCATGTTTTTAACATGTAAAATGTCATAAAAATGTTTCATTTTTAAAGGATACCGATGCCATTACGAAACAGCTACCACGATTTGCAAGCTTCGCTATTATACGGTATTTACGCTAGCATTTATCATCAATTAGTACGTTTACAAAAGAAATTACATTGCTCCATTAAACTGCAGTGTGTTTACGCAGCGTAATGGTCACAAAATGAGAAACTCTCCGCAGAGATTTATGCTGGATTTTGTAGTATGAAAATTGTATGGAAATGATGTTGGCCTGGCTGAAAGAATGTACTATGTCTGTGTTTACTGGCACAATGAACACATTATCAAAGAAATGAAGCAGCTCTTCTAACAGCGATAAATGGTTGACATTTGTCTTTTAACCCTCTGATGCTTGGTGCAGACTACAGAGGACAGAACTCTGAAGTGAACCAACAGGATGTGATGTCACATCCAAACCATCATGGGTGGCAAACGTAAAATAAACTGACATGCATGTATAAGGGCATTTTTGTTTTAGTTAAACAACACTGTAAGACATTTTATACATCAATGCTTATATTTTGTAAAAATAGAGCAACAGAGAGCAAAAGGATATGCAGTATGGACACACATAAAGCACACACGCATTCGTCTGTATATGCGCATGTGCATTTGAGTGGGTGTGTGGGGTGTGAGGAATGTTGCTTATGCACATGTAGCTTAGCATTAGCCCTTCATACTAAAACAACATCTACTGCTTTGTACTCAGGGAGAGATTATCATGTTTTATAATTTGATGTAAATTCATAATTCATAAAGTTCATAAAGTTAATGTAGGCTAATGATTTTAAGAGGCATATACTTGGCATAGCTGCAAAATGCCACTGACTTACTTTGACACATATCAGAATGCTAAATGCATGGTGTACACTATGAGGGCCAGATGTGCCAGATGTGTGTGTTTAAACTGTTTTTTAAAATGCATAATTTTGCAAAATAAGTAAATAACAGTTTAACAAATAAATAAATATTAAATACTCTAAAATAGGCATTCACGTTCTCCTTTGTGTTTTTATAATTTATGCATTAGAAGTGAAGTGTCGTGCAGGCCAAGTCTGGTGAGCCATACTCAGAATTTGTCCTCCCACCATGAAGCATAAACTAACTTAAGAATATGAGATTTAAACTCTTCTGAGCTGCAAGTGATCCAAAATCAAACTTTACTGCGATTTAACCATGTACAGTACTGTTCCGAAATCTTAGGCACAATAGATGCTTTACTCAAACAAAAATCGATAAAGATGTTTATTTATATATTTAAAAAAACATAAAAAAAGAAAATATCAAAACAGATTTTCAAACGTTTGGTACTTTGGCATTAACCATAATAATCAAGCAAGATTTTTCCTTTACGAACAAGGAGTCCTAAAAACAGACGATAAAGCCCGCACAGAGATCTGATCTCACCTGTCTCTCATTGAGACAATCTAGGATTACATGAAGTGAGAAAGAAACTGAGACAGAACAAACAATAGAAACTGTAGCAACATTGCCAAGATACTTGGAACAATTAACCTGCAAAGCAATCTTAGAAACCGTGTGCGTGGAGGTCACGCCACATACTGACTTGATTTAGTTAAAAGAAGTAACTGATAAATTAAATCCATTGCATTGTTTTTGACAACATCCTTACAGTACAGCTTTTACTGGTGCCTAGAATTTTTCACGGTACTGTTTTTTTTATGTAGATTGTGTGGACATGTAAGTACTTGTAAATGTAACTTTGTAGACTTGGCTTGTTGGTTCTTAAGATAAAATGTTTCATGCTCTCGTTCTTTGTAAGTCGCTTTGGATAAAAGCGTCTGCTGAATGAATAAATACTCGGAATTCTCAAATTCTCTTCGTTCTCCTTGTGCTAGATTTACGTACAACAACAATACATTTAAGTTAGCAATGTACGTGCAAAAGAACATTGTGAACATAATTAGCAGCATAAACAGTATACACAATACACACACGACAGCGAACAAAAGGGCATTGAGACAATGTACACATGACAGTTTAAACAATATACATAGAGCAGAACACAGCCCAGTGGAGGAGACTGCGTAGTGTTGCAACATCATGTATTTAAACAATAAATTAAATTAGCTAGAGGAGTGTCATCACTCACCAGGACAAAAACAATACCTATGTGTAAAAAGGATAATTGATATTATAAATTAATATTATAAATTTACATTATAATTTATGTATTTGCAATTAGAAAAACGTTAATGAATGCTACAAGACAGAACCAAACCTGAACTATCAATAGAACTGGTTCTGTTGTTTAATATGATACAGAACACCAACACTGGGGCATCTTAGGCGCCAGGCCTGCACCGCCCAAAGGACGGCCCTGCATCGACAGGATGCTACTGTATGTGTTAAAAACTCAGACGTGAAGAGCTGTAATATTACTTCTTAATGGACTTTTACTCATAACAAAATGGGACAGTGTACAGGTCTACATGATGGTAAATAGAGGATGTTACAAGGATTTAGGTTTCAAAATAGACACCAATAAACATACATTTATTCATTTAGCAGATGCTTTTATCCAAAGTGACTTACAGAGAGAGAGGGAAAGAGAGAGAGAGAGAGAGCATTAAACATTTTGCCCTAAGAACCAAGACTTTTTTCTGTAATGTCAGGAACCATTTTGGATTTCCGAAGGTACATTCTATTTTTGTAGTCTCAAGAACTTTCTTCCTACAAAGGAACCTTTTGGGCAATTTAAAGGTTCCATGGTCGTTACAGATTCCTTGTGGAACCACACACTCAGACAAAGAACCGTTTAGATGCGTTATTTTTAGGGTGTACATTTAATCATCACAATAAATTCATGTACAGTCATTTAGCCGTCACTGTTGTCAATGCGCATATGTTTAACACCAGAACGCTTTAGATTTCCTTTAAACTTTTTAGCAGCGTGTAAATAAACGCTGAAACAAAGTGATTTTGAAGTTCTGTCGGATGTTTCTTAGACTTCATAATTTAGTGAAAGAAACGAAGTTAGCTCCGACCAACATCAGCGTGCCGAAATTGCGTGTCAATCAAATTTGGGTGGGCTGGATTCAAATGAAAGACATAAATGACCACTCCCTGCTACACCGTTACCTCCGCCCTTTTCTCCAGCGAAGAACTTCACGGCTCCAACCCAAACTCTGTCATTCTCCATAGCCCGGAGTTACAAGCGAGCACGAGAAGCAGCACGAAAAGTGAGAGGGAGAGAGAAAGTCACAAAATAAATAAACTAAAACAAAAAAACAAAGCGAAGTTTTCACGCCTCGAGAAAGACACACGAGAAAGTTTAGAAAGCGTCTGAAGGTGTTGGCGAGAACTTTTCTGGGCTGTGGCAGAACTACGTGGACCGCGAAGCATGCCAGCGCAACAGTGTTAAACGAACTCGGTAAGTTTGAAGTTTTTCTCGATTGTCATTTATTTAATATGCAATTCTGGCGTGCGACGCCATGCACGGTGACTGTCTGAAGATCGTAAATTAAACTCTTTAGAAACTTATTTTAAGTTTAATTTTAAGTGTTAATGATATTATATATACGTGCTGATTTGATTTTAAGGGGGTTTGTTTCGTTTCACGAACTTGAAAATGTGCTCATCAGTATGTGCGTATGTGATGAGGGTGGGTGTGTGTTTGACTGATCGGTAATTGCCATCTGTTGCGCACGTTTCTCTCTAACAATACCGAAGGTGCGATTGTCCGTATTACAGCGTTTTATTTCTTAAAATCGACCTGTTTATGGTGAGTGAAACAGCAGGCTTCGTTTTATCAAGGGTAGGGAGGGGAAGGAAAATTTTCGGGCGTTTTGCATGTCATGCAAATGATACCCCTTTAGTATAAAGCAGTCCAGCAGAGTTAAAACGCTGCAACGTGGATGAGATGATAAACTGGCTGCGTGACTTTGTGAGTTATGTAAAATAAAAAGAACTTATTTGCTTGATGCGCGACAAAACGAGAACGTTCATATTTTGTGCGAATCATTTATGGTTTGCGTTTCACGTGTAAACCACGGCGCTTTACCTTTCCCTTTAAAATAAATATTGCCCAGCCCAAAATCTGCTCATAGCTCAAGATTTCTAGGCAACGTCAGCACGTAGTCTGCCATGCGGGTGTGCTACCAAAATTATTTTCCTCACATTTTATCCTTAGCTTTGCGTTGCTGCATTGTTTAAAACTGTATTGTCCCTGTTAAGTTCGCTTGTGTCTCCATTTTAATGTCATTTTAAAGAAAATTCTTCAGTTGTGCCATGATTTTCTTAACCTGGAGCTCTGGTCAGGGTGTGGGGTGTGAGTAAGAGGGGGATAGAGGAGGGGGTGATGGAATGCGAGGGTTTGGAAAGACTTGCTAATTGAAACCAGGTTTGAAGCGCACAAGAGGAACGCGAGTCTTGCTACGGAGGAGAACGAATAAGGAGTTTTATTCATGCCGTCTGCTGCATGACTTTGGTCGTGGAGCAAGTATGTGTTTTGCAGTACTGAGGGTTTGTTATATAACAGAATGAAAGCAACAGATAAAAGAAAAAGAGAAGGACAGAGAAGGGAGCGTTTCAGATAAGCGCTGAGATTTCGGTTGTGTATGAGAAACGAAGAAAGAATGCTGTTTTGGGCTTTTTTCTTGATGCGAGATAACTTTTGTAAATGTGCATGTTCACGCATAGACTTCTCAAGAGGAGAATTGGTAGCCCATCCCCCCTCTGCTGCCACACCCAAAACTCTCTTGGTTTGTGTGAAGACTCCATAGCCGATTAAAGCACTCAAACATTATTCAATACTTTCACTAATATTAGTAAAACTATACAGGCGGGGCTTTGTTACCGTTAAATCTTTTTTTAAACACTTCAGTCCGGATGTTGTTGAGTTTTACGATATCTATTTAATGTCTCTTCGAGCTTTATATCTGAAGGTTGCACAGAGTTTGGCTAAAAACAGGACAGGACGCATCTGCCTTATCTTAAATTATTTTGAATCTGAACGTCGACTCTAAATTTGGCCATAAAAACGGGCGTCTGTTCTGGAGTTTGACAGTGAATGCATGACTTTCTCCTGCTGTGTTGATGGGTCACATTAGGGTGTGCTCCACAGCATGCTCTCTTTCCAGTGTGAAACGGAAAGAGTCTGGACTCGTGCACATTTCCTCAGTTATTTCCTTAAAGACTTTGTCAAAGACATGCCAAAGCAGCAGCAGTGTACTTCATGATGGTTTTCCATCATTAATGTTCTTTTATTTGGAACAAAAGGCTGCAGAAGAAAAGAGTTAAAGGTCCATGAAATTGTGCAGATTATCCATCAGAGATAAGCTATTGGCACGGTTGGTTTAAGAGATGGGTGATCGGATGTAGGGATCATTTAAAGTTTTGAAATATCAAGTTTAAGACGTCGTTGCGTTATCTTGCCGAATGTCTTTCCTGTTCAGGCAGAGACTAGAGTTATGAGCGTTCCATGATTGAGAAATACTGGCTTGAAGCTTAAACAAATTTGGACAATACACCAAGTCTCTGCCAGTACTGCTCTGAGTCAGAAATCCAGATTTCGTAATTTTTCCGCGTTGAAGAATTTGTGTTGTAAGATCTGGTTTGGAATATGTATGCCTCAATTACGAGCGGGTTTGTAGATTTTAGGTAAAGCTAACTTTTTTTTTTTCTGCATGTACACACAGTTGTATTATTTTTCCTAGCGGATTAAGAACATGTTTAAATTGATGTCTTTTTTTTTAATTGTCTAAAACTTCCATTGTGGCCATGCGCTCCAGTCTGGATTACTAGATTATGTAACGTCTGAGTGAGGAATAGTACATACCGTCTGCGTTTGGTTAAGGGTTTACTCTCGCGTGACAATAAGATGGTTAGCCTGCCGGTAGACTTTAATTTGTCTTCAGGGTCAGTCTAAGGCTATCTGCTGCACTCGTTCAGTGCTTCAGCTGTGAGTCCATTGTTTTCAAAAACAGTAACTTTTAAAAGTTACGTAAGCAGAAACTGTAATTTACAACAAGTAGACTCATTTGTAGCCAAGGTGGGACGCCCACACATGCACTGACTTGTGTGGCATAAGGTGCAATGATTTCCTGGTAGCCACACCTGTGATTGCTGCATGACATGCTGGGCTAAATGTTATATATGCTTGTGACGATGCACACACTGCCTATCTGAAAGAAAGTATTTACTCGCCAGTCAAGTACTTGAAATCTAATCTTAATAGTGCTTGAACATGTGCTTTAAGGGGATTCAATGATTGGCATGTCTTGACGTAGACTAAGTGTTTGACCACAGCTCATGCTACATCACGCTATGCCAGTAATGTAGTGATGCACTTGTGTACAACAGCATGTCCTGCTAAGGGGAGATCGCTCATCTGCGGGCATATTTGCCAAGTTTGTTTTGAGGCATTTTAGATTAATGAAGCGCTCATTTGGATGCTCAAAACCACGAGTATTTTCACTTCTGCAAAATTCTTTGCAGTTACATTATAAACTAAACTCTAAAACCATCTGACAGTGATTGAAATGAAATGCCAAAGTAAACAGTATTTGCATTGTGTTTGATGGCTGACTCATATCCTTTGACTTTAGTTTGAACAGCGCTAATAACTGCGTAAATGAAATAAGACAAAAAAAAGTGACTCACTCATTGCAAGCACTAATGTGCACACTTAACGCTGAACATGTAATTTAGTGCTCGCTCTTCGAGGGGTAGTTCTTAAAATTCATGCTTCGAATGACTCTAGTTTATTTAGTTCCTCTCATTGGACTATTTTTGCAGTTAGATTGAATCGGCATCCGTCTTTGCACGAGCTTGGTCAAATGTGGGTTTTGAATTGAGCCCATGTGGAAGTGAAAGTGGAACATTCAACCAAATTGCAGTTTTCCCTGTTTTTTCCATGGAATGTATCTGCTCTTGCTTTATATCCAAAATGAGCTGTTGGCCTCCAGCAAGACAAATGATTAATGACGCATTTGGTGAAGAAATATGACTTGTTGCATTATGCGTCCTGTAATTTGCTATGGAAAAAAAAAGTGTTTACTAAATGGCGAGTAACCAAGTAACTCCTGTAAGCAAAGCCAAAGGCCATGATTTATTTTATTGCATTGTCTGATTGCCGACTGCATGAGCGTGTGTCTCCTATTAAACGTTGCAACAGTTTTTTGGAGTTGGTGAACCATTAGCAACGGCTGGTCTATAATTAGTGGTCTGGTTATCTGCCCAACAATTCAATGATCACTTGTGCTCTCACAGTATTGGCCAATCTTAAATTTATAGTTGTGCTCTCATTTCCACTGCCGCACTCTTCAAAAATGCAAAAACGCATTTGTGCCTTTTTGCTCTGCGGTAACCAATGTCACAAGGTGGTGCTTTTTGTCTTAAAGCGTTCAACCATTGTCCTGCAGTTAAACAATAAAAGGGATCAAATTGCATTGTTGGTCAGTGGAAAGCATGAAAATGAGTACCCTGTTTTTGTGCGCAGCTCAGACCCACTGGGTGAGTTGAGTGGTTGGGTAGAGTAGGACATTGCTTTGGAGTTAGTCATTGCAGGAGAGGCTGGGCTTTCTTCCAGCTGGCCTGACGGCTCTATCAAGGAATGTGTGTGACTGGAGGCCTGGGTGGGGCTCGCAGCTCACTGTTCTCTGTGTGCACTCTTGAGAGATGGTGTGTGTGTAGTTTCTTTCTTGTTGTGCTAAGGGCGTGTCCTCTGCTTTGGATTTGCAACGTTTGCCAATGGCGTTGTACCATAAACTTACATCTTTATAAATTGTTGTTTCCAAGTGTCCTCTGCCAGCCTTGTAGCATCTCACCAGTGGTGGTAGTCATTTTTTGTTTAGGAAAGTCTTTTTGTGACTTTAAATTATAAAATTTATTATAAAGTAGTGTACCAGCTTCATTAACGTTTTTACGTCGGCATTCTCCATTATCTTGTTTTACGCTATCTGTAAAATGTTTTACTGTGCCTGTTTGTAAAAGCTAGTTTTGTGCTGAGTGTTGCACCTTTGGCGAGGTGACGGCAAACTTGATACAGCTAAGTAGAGGCCTTCGTAGATGTTCCCCCTTTGAGTGTACACAGCTGCTCTGCCAAATGTTTTTCGTAAACAGTGTGACAGCCCCGTCCAGACTGGCCTTTATCACCACAGGCCTGAGACTATTTCAGTCACAGCTCCGAAATAACCGTCTGTTATTAAAACAACAGAGTACCGAGAACTTCTAGTGATGTAGTGGTCTTTTTTTTTTAAATAACGCAGAGTGAAGTTTGAACAAGCTAGTTGGAGGAGTAAACATGACTTTTACAGTGTTTCGTTTCATACTGATATGACACAGATCTGTTCTGAGATCCTCCTCTCAAACTGGAAGGTAATTTTTAAGACTTATTGTTCACAGGAATTGCAAACTGCAATTTCAGAAAGTTTAAAACAAATGTTTATCTGACCTGTTTGATGGGGATTAAAAGATGCTTTGATTATAAGTTTGTGTAAACATGCAGTTCTCGTGGGGCAGTGATAATGATCACTTTTGCAGTTAATAGTTGTTTTCTAGCAGTTCAGAGTTAATAACAGTGGAATTGTACTGGGGAGGATAAATATCAGGGCAGGTCCTCGCATGCATCTACCTGTCTGTGCTAATGGCAGTGTTTTTGCTAAATGAGAGGTCTTCACTTGCTGCTGTGGGGACCTCTTCGTTTCAACTAACCACAGCTCTGATCCAACTGTAGTTATATGAAAAAAAATCACAGTTGAGCCCATGTTTAACTGAACTTTAATAAGTGCTCTCAGAAATGCACATGCGCCTTGTCTTGTCACGTATCATTGCTTTAAAGGCCTCGAAACATCTATGCAGCTAATTCCTGGCATTGCCCAGGCCGACAGGCATGGAACAAAAGTCTCTTTGTGCTCTGCCTCATCCTTTTCGTTTTTTTAAAGTGGGCGCATGCAAAGAATATTACACAGTAACACTTAATTGGAAAGGAGGCCCTGGGCAACTTCAAAGGCTGTGTAGTTCCATGACAATTCAACGATTTTTAGGTTTTCTTGTATGTGACTTACGGGGTATGACTTGTGAACAACTGACCCTTATCAGTTTTGGTTTACTAGGGAGTTACAATATTCAAACAAATACTGAAATGAGCAAATAGTGAACTGCTTCAGGAATAATTAGGCTCATGAATTAGCCATCTAAACCTTTTTATTGTAGAAAATGGACTGATTCAGTGTTTTATCTGCTTTGTATGCATAAGATAAGGGGAGATAATGAGGGTGGATAATGCTGTTGTGTAAAGTGAAATGATGTTTTAGTTTCCCCAACTCGCATGGTTTGTCTGAAAACACTCAAGTTTTTAAGCTATCAGATGAGGATTTGTGCTTCATTTGTGTGCCTTTCTGTGAGAAATATCAACGGTATTTTGCTTGTGGCAAGTGTCTGCTTCATTGCATTGGCATGATGACTATGAGAGACTTGCAACGGATCTGACATGTTTTCAGTTTATGCTTTTCAAAGATTGTAAAATAACGTCTAGGTGACAATGTGAGATGATTTACAATACCAGTCATTGTTGCTTTCGGAAATCGTTTATTTCAATAGCAGGCAAAACATTCATTCGTGATATCCAGCATTCAAAGCACAGGGTGGATTAGCATGGCCACGTGATGTGTATTTATTTTTTTATATTGTTGTAATTGTTAAACACAATTACCAACATGCTCGCGCTAGCTGCTTATTGAAGCGACTTTTCAAACTTCAGAATGAAACACAATACCCTAATTGTCTCTCACCCTGGAAAGTGAAAACTAGTCTGACAGTCGTTTAACAGAAACATCCCGAGGAAATGTTTAAACTTGTGCAGACGTGTAATCTCTTGGCCTGGGAAGGAAAACTCCCTATTTTGTGTGTTCATGTTGCAACAGTTCAGTCACTGTCGCCCTCTTAGGGCAAACCAGAGAATGGATAAAACCAACTAGGGTGGGGCTGCCTTTTTGAAGAGGAAACAAATTCTGCCTGATGCTAAAACTATGCAAACATTGAACAAAACGTTTAAAACAATATAATGCTCTAGTTTTATTGGAAGCACATTTTGTGATTTGAGAATTGAATGCATAGAAATAATGACTTGGATCAATATTACCTTTGATTTCCTTCTGTTTTCTTTCAGAAAATAAAGGAGAAACGGCTGAGTTTGAGCATTAGCGTGGGCATTTCAGTATGTTCCTTTGTCTTTGTCTTCAAAAGTTAAACATCTTGCATATTTAAGTATGTCCAGAATATTAATGGTATAATATTAGTTTTATAAGTATAGAATATTAGTGAATTACAATGCATGCATAGTCATAATCTCATATCTTATGGTTTAAATGATAGTGTGTGCATTCTAAATTAGGTTTATTAATAACTTAAGACTGTTTTAGCATATTGTGTGCTTGTTTTGATGCTGCTAGGCAACAGTTATATTCAGGACGTTTTTTAATAGATGTTTTACCAGAAAAAAGTATGTATGAATTAAATTACGACACCCAAGTCCAAAATCTCACTTTTTAATGTTCGTTTTAACGAGTCATAAAAATGCACACTGAGGTTATACAACCCCACATAAAATAAAAAGTCTTCATTGTGTAATGTGACACTCGTAGACCATATTAGCTTTTGCTCATTGTTGCCAGACCAGTCGTTAAAAGGTGGTGGACAATGCGTGGTTCATAAACATCTGTTCTAGTTTCAGCAGGGAGTGTTCACTGTCTTATGATTGCACAAACACTGGAGGTATTAATAAGGGCCTGCTTGCACTCCGATCATATGATTTTTGGGTAAGAGCCAAGTGCTCTAAACAAACCCGCTCTGATGATGCTCTGCTAACCAGTGACACTGTTTGTTGAATTCTTGTGAAAGCAAAGGCTATCTCAGTTTGTCACAGCAGGGTAACCAGTGCTGCGCTTGAAGATATCTGATTCGTGCAAGGCTTTGCAACTAGAAATCTCTATGGTTAAAAGAACAGTAAAAAGTGCCTGTTCGTGTTAGGCAGTCTGTGGTTTACTGACATGCTATGCATCTCCGCTCATCACTGTGGCACAGTTGCAACACATTGCCCACGTTTTATTCAAACTCTTATATGAACGTGCAGATTAGCCCCCTGTGTTTGGAACTGTAATCAGTTATCCCCATTTCCTTTCCTCTTGCCCTCCCACTCTGTGTTTGCTCCTCAAGGCGTGCTGCCAAGAATGTATTAGAGCCATGAGAACAAGAACTGCCCAAACAGGTCTGCAGACCGCATGGTTTTAAAGGGGGTGAAGTAAACACGCATGCTGTATTAGCTGTACTGTGTCCTAGGTAAGCAGGTGGTGGCATCATGTTAAGAGACGGAGCGTGTCGCAGACAGGGAGTAAAATTTAGACGGAAGGAGGGAGTTGTTGAATACACAGCACTGTTGTTTTTTTGCCCTTTCCTTCAGTAAATGCATGCTCCAGCCAACAAAAATAAGGCTTTAATGGTTCATATCTTGTTTTTTCCCCCACTGTTAAAGGGTTTCAAAAGGGTTTAAAGAGCAATTACTTACAGAGACCAAAGAGTTCTGGTTGAGTAAATGCACAATACTAATAAAAATACATCAACGCATGCATTTTGAAATGCTTTTGCTGTTCAGTAAATACATTTCTCAGTCCATGACTTTTGTCCAGATTCTCCGCATCTTGAGATCCTCGTCATTCGCCACAAATGCCACCGTATTAATCTCGGTGCTAAAGGACTCATTAGGAAATAAATGAATCCTCTTTCTTTGGCAGCAGTTTTAGACAAGATTAGAAATGTTGAAATCTGTTGGAAAAACGAAGTCATTTATATCCTGCGCATCACAGCATTACGTTTGCATATGAGTCTCGAGTCTGCATTCTTTCTGTAATCCATTAAGGTCATGGTCAGGCTTTTTTCAGAAGCGTGTATACTTGCTATTTTAAATCAAAGGGAAGATTCAAATTATTGGAATAACTTGTGCGTTCCACCTTATTCGTAATCTCCACAAAAACGCTGTTCCATTTCTGTTGATGAATGGAAATTGCTCCCAATGTGGTTGTGTCACCTGGTAATGATCTATTTGCAAAACGTTACATCCCAGCTGTTTTGAAGCTATCATGTGCATTGTTAGCATAGCTGTTGGTTCTCTCTCAGAGTTTCTCTGTGCTTGCTGTAGTTATTTTCAGCACAGCCTGTGTGCACAGTCTTGTTTTCGGGACACTTTTTAAAAAGATTTTCAGTGATTGTGCAGTAATGTGTGGATTCTGTGCATCATGGTGTTTATGTGATAATTTGGCAAGTACTTTCCTAATTCAAAGATATGAGAACATCTGAAAAATGAAAAAGAGGTGAAAAATGCATGTAGGTGTTTTCATCGCAGGGTGATCGATGAAGAGGTGACGTGTGAAACAATGAGCTTTCTATGTTGGATGCTGGAATGGCAGACCCATGCGCAGCCTAAGAACCCCCCCACGCGGGGCAAAATGGTCCACGTTCTTTAATCCATTGTTTAATTTGCGTTTCATGCGTCTAGATTTTTAATCTTAATCTTTTTGGTTTTATAATAATGGTAAATGTGACGCTTAAATTAATTTTATGCAGTTTAGTTCTTTGTCAGTATACTGTAAAAAAAACCTGTATATTATATTAACTTATATATACTATAAATTAAGTTTAATCAATTTGGCCATTTAAGTAATTTCAGCATAATATTTTAAATCCTGACTGGTATAACTTAAAAAAATGAATTTCAACTCATGTCATTTCAATTAAAAACCTAGCTTTATTTTAAGTTGAAATTACCTGTGCGGCCCAATTTTTTTCTTTTTACAGTATACTGACAAAGAACTAAACTGCATGAAATTAAAATTAAAGCATCACGTTCAACTTTAACTTTACAACCAGAAACTTAAGATTAAATTTATTTAAATATAAATTTATATAAATATAAATTTAAAGTGTAGTGAAGAAATGTTGCGATAAGGTTAGGCTGTTATTACTTGAAAGATAGTTATAGTTTAATCAGTTCGTTTTTATGGCGTTTTTATGGAGTTTATTGCCATCTAGTGGCGTGATAATCTGAAAACTGACAGTTTACTCAAAGTTTTCATTACACAATTTCGTTTTCATTATATGAACCTGTATCCTCTAATGTAAACCATTCTGTGAAATCTTAATTTAATTTCCGGGCACTAACATTCTATTTTCTGTGTATTGTTAAGGAAAGAACGAGGGCAGACACGGTCCACACTAGGGGACAGGTGAAGAGCCTACGCCTTTAGAGGTATGCATTGTAGCTAAATATAATAAAGGGTTTAAATAAATGGATTATAGACATTGTGGGTGTAACTACTTTGTACAATTTGGTGTTATTCCATAAAATCAATTATTCACAAATGTCTAATTTTATATACATTTTCTTCAAGCTTCAAAATGGATGACGAGCAGGACACACGGGAAGTTCTTTTCCCAGAGTGGATGGGCCCTGATAAACATGGGCTCACTATAGAGCAAACGGGTCAAGGAGAGATTTTTGTCAAAGAGGTGAAAGAAGAGTCCCCTGCTGCTCACACTGGGAAAGTACATGAAGGTATAGTCAAACTAACTATATAAGCTGACATGAGGAAAAAATGCTGAACTTTAAAAATAAGCATTTTGTTCAGTTTTATATGTATAGGTGCTGAATAATGTTTTTTTTAACAGAGGCAGGCTGTGAGATTTTTTTGCTTAAGGATGCTCTACCATTGTTTGGATGATGTTTCTCTTTTTCATTTACTGCCACTTCTCGTATGCTATAGGTGATCAAATTGTGGGGGCCACCATTTACTTCGAAAACATGAGCTCAGAAGAAACGGCAGATTTGCTGAAGACTCTAAACCGACATAAGGTTGGACTAAAATTACAAAATAAGTCTGGAGACAAGTCCCCTTGTCGCTCTCCTGTGGGGACGTTGTCATGGGAAGGACGTGGAGGGTTTAAAGGATCTAGTTCAGACATTCTCCTGGTAAGATGTCTTCAGTGTTCAATGGTCTGTGTGTGTAATGGCCAGGACTACGGACAAGTAAACCTTTAAAAGCTTAATACCTTTAACCGTTTTGGTTCAGCTTTTGGAAATGTGTATAAAGGCAAACATTGTTGCCATATGTCAGCTATTCATTTCAATGAATTGATCTTTCTCTCCCTGTAGAGTGGGGATGATGAAGACTACAAGAGAATCTACACTAAGAAGATTAAACCCAGACTAAAGTCGGAAGATCTTGCTGAGGGTGTTGATGTGCGCACAGAACGTCATAGTAGCACAAGCAGTGATGGATGCACCATTACTACAATTACTCGCCGAATAACTACCTATACTGTGGACATGCCTGGGGAGACTGACCAGCAAATTGATTACTCAAGCCCTGAGTTCAAAATTCAGGTCTCTCAGCATGAGCAGTTGGAGGATGATTCTGCTCAAATCAGATTATCACATGGCAGTGCACACAGAGATATAAAAATAGGAGACACATCTCTTGGAGGACCCAAGGTTGTTGGTTCCTCTGTAAAGCACTTTAGCACTGGATCTGTCAAAACAAACGAATTAGACAATAGTGAGAGGGAGATTAGAATTAATGTGTCAGACACTGGACTATTAGAGGGAAAAGGACAGGGACATTTTGGAAAGACTGTAACTGCTGAAGAAAGCGGTGGTCTCAGAGGCAAAGTAACAAGATTAGAAACAGAAGTGGGAAATGTTTTTGGACTGAAAGATTCAAGTATGATAGGAGGAACTGAGTTAGCTACAGCAAAGGGCTCTGTTTTGGATACTCATGTTTCAGGTTTTTCCATTAGTGGGGGTACAGGGGACAGTAATGTATTGGGTATAGGCAGAGATTCTTCCTTTGTTGCACTTAAGGATGGGTCTGATGATAAAGCCAAATTATCGAAATTTAGCATAGATATTCAACAGCCCAAGATAAATATTAAACGCTCTGAAGTTGAAATCAGTCAGGGTTCTAATTTTACAATGCCAGTTGCTGAAGGTAAAGTCAAATTACCGAAACTTGAAACTAGTGAATCAGTTCCTACAGAGGAAATTAGTGGTGGATTCAAGATAACCCATGTAAAAGTGAAAACGTTTGAAACTAAAGGATCTACTGCAGAAGATTCTAATGTAACAGTAAATTTTAAAAATCAAATTCCTACAGATGCTGGTCATAAAGGTTCAGAAATAACTAGAAGTCAGGATGTGTCTAATCCAAATATTAAGGGTTACATAGCAGTGGAATCATTTGGAACAAAAGGCTCTCATTTGGAGGACTCCAAAATGGATACTGATGTTTCACTGCCTCAGATTAAAATTAAAACACAAAAAATTAAAATACAAACAGATGTTGACATTAAGGGACATGATGAACAAATTAAAGGCCCTAAATTCAATGCCTCATCAGTGCCTGGCCCAGAGATTCCTATGCCTGATGTGGATGTCAATCTTAAAGGGCCAAACCTAAAAAGACATGATGTGTCTGGTCAAAAAATCGAAGTTGGTGGTAAAGCACCAAAAATTGAAATTAAGGGTCCAAACATTGAGGGTTCTGAGGGTGGATTTAGGATCCCAACTATTTCTGGACCCAAGATTTCTATGCCAGACATGGATTTCAATTTAAAAGGACAGAAGCCGAAAGGTGATGTTTCCGTTTCAAAGGTTGAAGGAGATATTAAAGCACCAAAAGTTGAAATTGCAGGTCCAGATATTGAGGGTCCTGAGGGTGGATTTAAGATGCCAAAAGTCAAAATGCCCTCATTTGGAATAAAAGGTCCAAAAGTTGAAGGTCCTGATGTTGATGTGAAACTCCCCAAAGCTGAAATGGACATTAAAGCACCAGATGTAGATATCAAAGGTCCAGAGCTGGACATTGAGGGACCTGAGGGAAAAATCAGGGGCCCCAAATTTAAGATGCCAACAATTTCTGGACCCACGATTTCTATGCCAGACGTGGATTTCAATTTAAAAGGAACGAAGCTGAAAGGTGATATTGATGTATCAGTCCCAAAGGTTGAAGGAGATATTAAAGCACCAAAGGTTGAAATTGAAGGTCCAGACATTGAAGGTCCTGAGGGTGGATTTAAGATGCCAAAGGTCAAAATGCCCTCATTTGGAATAAAAGGTCCAAAAGTTGAAGGTCCTGATGTCGATGTGAAACTCCCCAAAGCTAAAATGGATATTAAAGCACCAGATGTAGATATCAAAGGTCCAGAGCTGGACATTGGAGGACCTGAGGGAAAAATCAAGGGTACCAAATTTAAAATGCCAACGATTTCTGGACCCAAGATTTCTATGCCAGACATGGATTTCAATTTAAAAGGACAGAAGCTGAAAGGTGATGTTGATGTATCAGTCCCAAAGGTTGAAGGAGACATTAAAGCACCAAAAGTTAAAATTGAAGGTCCGGACATTGGCGGTCCTGAGGGTGGTTTTAAAATGCCAAATATCACAATGCCCTCATTTGGAATTAAAGGTCCAAAAGTTGAAGGTCCTGATGTTGATGTGAAACTCCCCAAAGCTGAAATGGATATTAAAGCCCCTGCTGTAGATATCAAGGGTCCAGAGCTTGACATTGAGGGACCTGAGGGAAAAATCAAGGGCTCCAAATTCAAGATGCCATCAATTTCAGGACCCAAGATTTCTATGCCAGATGTGGATTTCAACCTTAAAGGGCCGAAGGTAAAAGGTGATGTTGATGTGAAACTCCCCAAAGGTGAACTGGATATTAAAGCACCAGATGTAGATATCAAGAGTCCAGAGCTTGACATTGAGGGACCTAAGGGAAAAATCAAGGGCCCAAAAGTCAAAATGCCATCGATTTCTGGACCCAA
>JAZGTJ010001207.1:0-62532 GCA_036877575.1 Botia almorhae | reverse complement strand
AATTAAAGAAAGTGATAAGGGTTGCAAAAAACGGGTGAGTAAAAAACAGACATTTTTAGGTGCGCCGTCCCTTTAATTAGCTTTTCTGGAGGCAGTTGTGTTGAGGGAAAGTGCTGAATGAATGAGTGTAGGACTGAACTGGCAGACAGACTGATAGCAGCAGAAACTCGACACTCCATTAGACTCTCTGCTTCCGCTTATCGACTCATTGGCCGTTAACTCCTTCACCTGTAGCTCTCTGTTAAGCCGAGTACAAGGAAGGCAGCTTCAGCCCCATTACGTTGACTAATTGGTTGTGTGTAGTCATAAATGTTGAGCGTGTGTTTGGTGGGGGGATATATAAAATCTTTGAAACCACACACACACACACACACACACACAAAAGCAATCTTCTGTGAACTGCATTGAGCTATTTTCTGGTATAACATTGTTTACTCATTTTTTTCTTAAAGCTGCAGCGTGTAATTTCTGCTGAGTTTACACTTTTTTTTTGCTGTTCAAAGCAGTTTGTACACATTAAGCAGTGATGGGAGAACTTAGATTTTACCATCAAAGAAATTTCACAGCTTCACATGTTCCGTAATTTTGGATGCACCGAACAAGCGCCAACATATGAGAGATGTGACACTATTCTTATTGGGTGCTTGTGGTCAGTAAAGAAATCAATACCCCCATTCTGCTGACTGATGTTTCCCAGGAGTCAACAGTGCGTTTGCTGCGTGAGGTCCATGTCTGTTTATGCTGTAAGACGGCGTTAAGATCAGTTAATCATTTTCTGACTTTTGTGGATTTTGCAGGTCCTGGGTCAGTGTTATAAATATTTCTGTAAAGACTCTTTATTGGATAACTTCAATGTTTACTTGTTTTAAATGCCAGTAAATGAGTGTTTGAGTTTGTTTTCAACACAAATCGATGTTGATTAATAACTTTGTTTTCGTTTTGCAGGCCCTTCAGCACGGATTCTTGAACTTCGACACGTTTGATGTGAACGAGTACGAACATTACGAGGTAACAACGACCTCTTGTTATAAAACGCAGATTTACGCTCATTGCTCCTCAAGCCTGTTATATAATCATGTTTATTCCACCGGGCCTAAAACATTTTACCCTAATGACAGCGTCTGATTGGTCAATCAGAGTTAACGCGTTAATGAGCATTCCGGCGATTATAATTATGTAATTTTATTGTAGTTTGTATGTAGTTGTACGATCCGAAGCTGATTTGATTGTGTTGTCCGACTCATGCATTTGTCACCTCACTTATTTCCGTGTTTGCAGCGTGTGGAGAACGGAGATCTGAACTGGATCATTCCTGGAAAACTTCTGGCGTTCAGCGGACCTCATCCGAAGAGTAAAATCGAAAATGGTAAGCCAGTAAAGGTTAGCTATGTGCTGTCTGAATTTTATTAGCTACCCAAGCGCTATTTCCTCGTGTTTATTCAATAGTGTCGTTTTTGCATGCGGTCGGTTGAATAGAAACAAACATGGTTCTGATGTTAATCTCCCGTCTGACTGTAGAGGTCACTGTTGTTTTAGTAAAGACACGACGATAGTCAGGCATCACTGTTGTTGGTGCGTTTATTTGGGGTTAGAAATCTGACCAGTCCTGTTTAAGTAACCTTCCTTAAACAGTTTGTATTAAACAACACTTTTCCAAATAATTATTTATGATTTTTGTTCTGGCACATGGTAAAACGGTTAAAAAATGTAAAACTTAATTAGGGACCAGCATATCAGAGAATTGGGGTGGACTCTTTTGATTTGGACCAGTCAGAGACTAGTCAGGAACTCTGTAGCAACGTCTTAGCAACACCCTAGCAACCACTTGGGGTTTTCTAGAAACAGCTTAGCAACCACCCGCACCACTCACAGCTGTTTCTGAAAACCGATTCATTTTTAAATCCGTTTTCTTTTGTTGGATTTGTCTTTGCTTTTCTCTGGAATCAGGTTATCCCCTCCACGCGCCCGAGGCGTACTTTCCGTATTTCCGCAAGCACAACGTCACAACCATCGTGCGCCTCAACAAAAAGATCTACGATGCGAAGCGTTTCACGGATGCCAGCTTTGACCACTACGACCTGTTCTTCGTGGATGGCAGCACGCCCAGTGACATCATCACCCGACGCTTTCTGCACGTGTGCGAGAGCACGGACGGGGCGGTCGCCGTGCACTGTAAAGGTGAGGTGGCAGAAAGACTCGCTACAATCAAAGAGATGGAAATTTTGCCTTACAATGGCGGCTTTGCCTCATTGACCTACTTTGATTTTGCCAGAAGAGGATAATTGTTTTGAACATGGAACTGATCTTTGTTTTTATGTGTTGCATTAAACATTAGATTGTTTTCTGAGCTCAGACTCGACAGGATTTTTTCCCATTTATAGTCTTATGGGCTTATTGGAGAAAAATGGCGCACTTGAAAGAATAATCAAATTAAAAGCAAACATTAGCCTTTGAGACTAATCAATATTGTGGCGTAACTTAATTTTCAGTGATCTTTAAGTATAACAGCAATGTTCCAGTGCATCTTTGTGGTAAAAAAAAATTTTTTTTTTAACCAATCACAGCGGGTTTAGGTCGGACGGGTACTCTGATTGGCTGTTACCTGCTGAAGCATTACCGTTTCACGCCCGCCGAAGCCATCGCATGGATACGTATCTGCAGACCCGGCTCTATCATCGGACCCCAGCAGCATTACTTAGAAGAGTGAGTCATGCCACTACCCACAATGCACCAGTACGCTTTGAGCACTTCCCTGTCCAAACAGCTTACTGATGCTTTTTGTCTTTGTCAAAGTGAATATGTCCAGTTTTTATTGTTGGTTATGTTTACACAACGTAGATAACAGTGGAGAGCTTTTGAGGTTTGACTCTGAGCCACGTATTTTTCAAAAGCACGAAGAGCTTTTGCCTGCGCGAGCGTTTTTGAAGCGTGCATTCCTTCGCGGAGGAGATGCAAAAGGTTAACAGATGTTCCAGATCAAACTCGCTCGATGCAACATTCAGTATCCCGTTGACTCATCAAACTCCGGCTTGGAAAGGAGAGAGAGCGTGCGCGCGCGCGGTTATACAAAAAAGGCCTTTCGCGAACTCCGCGACCAGGCCGAAGTTCACTTCTGTCATGGCTGAGTTAAAACAGTTCTGGTGAAGTGAAGGTCATTTAGGCTTAATCACTGAACTGTTTTGCTGGGCTGCTCGCCGCATCTTGACGTCGTCGCATGAGAGAATGCCAACCGCTGGATAAACGCGCGTTATCTACAAGCATAGTTTCCTCCTTAGGGCATTGAGACGTGTGAGATTCCGATACAATGCGTGTGTTATCTAGACTGAGCGCTGAGTAACAGGTTTCAGTTTGAGATGCATTTTATTCCCATACGAGCGGGACAGGACACGTTGAACTGCTTGTTTAAAAACATCTGGAGATATTTCTTCCGCTTTCTGTCCTTCTCATGCTTTTTCTACCTGTACAGGAAGCAGGCAAGCCTCTGGGCCCAAGGAGATATCCACCGCTCCAAACAAAGGCAGTATGAGGAACGGTCCGTCCCTCATCTCATCTCCAGCATGGACAACCTCTCCATCAACACCTCCTTCTTCAAGTCCCACAGCATGGACCGCATGGAAGAGGTGGGCCATTACATATACAAACGTACATCTACATAGAAATTTTGGATTTATTCATTTGCTTATGAACAACACTGTCATCGCTGATAATCAGTTCGACGTTTGAGTTAAAATAAAAACCGCTTTCTCATCGTGATGTTTTTAGCGTGTTCTCTGACTCCACAGGCGGATTACGCCGAGAACGATCTCGGTATGACGCAAGGAGACAAACTGCGTGCCTTAAAAGTTCGTCGACAGCCCAGATCTGCGACCACGGGAGCCATAAGGTACGCCGCCCCCTGCGCGTGCGCGCTCGCACCCGATAGCTTTTCCTAAACGCACCACGTTCGCACCCGTTAGCTTTTCCTAAACGCACCACGTTCGCACCCGATAGCTTTTCCTAAACGCGCCGCGTTCTCGCGTTCTGTGCATTTAAAATGCCTAAATGTAAAATCAAGCTCACAGAGATGGAAGCATTAGCGATTGGACATCTAATAGAAATAGACTTCAAAGGTGTTTGAAAACAACATAACACATTGTCTGTTCAGGTCTCCACGTATACACTTTAATAAGCACCATTACGTAAATGACACTCGGTTCTTCTGGTTGTGAATGGAGTCTTTTATCACCAATCTTTCAACTTCCATTAGCTTTTAGCTCAGCAAGGAGCTAAATGACGCTAGACCGCAGCTCCGGTTTCTGGTCTTCTCTCAGATACAAGAGACAGAGCTAAAATAATTACCAATGAAAGCAGTACAGCGACGAGGAGCGACACGCCAGGCGCAGAGCTGGTTGGCATAGAAACGTGGCGTGTCTTAATGGTTTTTCTGTACGTAAGGATGGGCAGAGCTTCAAGAAACGCGTTCATTTATTTCCTCAGTCTTGGTTCGAAGTGGAGTAATGGCAAATCATTTACTGCTAGCGTGTGTCATTTGTATGTATCGTTTTATTTTGAACGTAGAAAATAAGTGTGCGTGTGTGTGTGTGTTAATATATAAATGATACATATCATAACAGTTTATACATACACATATATATATATATACATGCGCACACACACACACACACACAGGTTATGCATATACTTTGTCGTATGTAAATGTTCATGTTCTTCGTTTATCTCAGGAACGTATCGGTTTCATTTTCTGATCGGTTTGTGTGAGGCAGATGTGCTTATGTATCCATGATGTGTGTTATGAAGCCTAATAGCACGTCCATGTTCTTCCACCAACAGACTTGAAGACATGAAGATGCACAGCAGATCCCCGTCACTGCCTCTCAGGTACCCTCCCATTCTCTGCTCGAAAACCGCTAGGACCAATCAGAGGTCATCGTAACAGAGCTCATTTGCATATAGAAGTTTTAGGAGTACAGTAGCATGTAAAGCAGAGAGAGAGAGAGAGAGAGAGAGAGAGAATGGTTTTAAAACTGAATTACAGCTGTTTTTTGTGCAAGAACTTTCGACTAACATTATAAATGAACTTAAGAAATAAAATGCTAGAAGTGTAAGGTGCGTCTTTTTAAACCCTTTTCTCTCACCTGTTGCCCCTGTGCCCTACCAATTTCACCTCAAACCTCTCCAAATTTCCAAAAACAGCCCCAGAAACAAATACAACCTACTTCCAATGACTGTTTTACATCACCCTTTCAAAGATAAATTATAACCCATTGAAGCTTAATTTCCACCCCCCCCTTACACACACACACACACATACAGCGCTCATAAAACAAGATCTTCAAGTACCGCTCGCCGAGAACAGTACACAACATCCTTGTGCGCATGATGATGTCGTCAGTAATTCAAGCAGCCCTCGTTTTAGCACGTTTGAGCCATGATGTAAATTAAACATCCCCTTGTGAACAAGTACACAGTCCTTAATTAATTTCCCATAAAGAACGAGAGGTTGAAGAGGCCTCTCGGACATAACTGGCCCTCCTTTTCCTGTCCCCGCTCCTTTTCAAACGAGGAAGGGTGAGAGAGATGAACCGTCTTGGCGAGTTTCTGTTTTCGCATAAAGGGCCAGTTTACCCCAAAATAAACATTCATCGTTTAGTCTTTTTTACATCGTATAGCACCATGTGACCTTCTTGTTTCCATGGAACAATAAAGACGTTTTAATCTATCTGGGGAGAAATTAGAAATTTTAAATGGTGCACTTTTCCATCTATAATTGTTTACATTATAGTGAATGGGGACTGGAGATTTCAGGCTTCGAAGAGGTTTCGGTCGCCATTAAAGCATCATAAAAGTGGTCCATCTGACCTGTACAGTATTTTCAAAGTGTTCTAAAGTTGTAAAATGCCTTTGTGTGAGGATCAGACTAAAGTTTGTCATTCTTTAAAAAAATATTGTAGGGATTTTTCTTTTTGTGTCCATTTGAAACCAGAGCGCTCCAGTCCCCATTCACTATAATGGAACGAAAACGCTTCAAAATAATCTAAGACAAAAATGTCATACCGGTTTGAAACGACATGAGGAGTAAATAATGACAGAGATTTATTTTTGGCTGAACCGTCCCTTTAAATAAAAGAGCCAGAGGAGTGAAGACAGAGGCTGAGAGGTGAGTCAAAGGGGAGTTTTGGAGTGGGTGATGATGGAAGAGAGACTGTGTGGGCGATTGCTGTAAGGAGGAACGCTGATAAAGAGCGCACAGAACAAAAACTGTAAAACCGGAGGAGGGATACACTGGTCACTTGTTGTTTTTTGACCTTTAGACACTTTGTTTACAGTAAAAGTAGAAGGAAATGGTTTGGGATGAGGATAAGATTCAAACTTGTAACTCCTGCATGAGCACCAAGGCTCAACATGTCTGGGGCATTGCGTTCAAGCCTTCATAAAGCACATTTTCTGTAGTGTTTGTCTTATCACAGGTTTTTATTGACAGGTTTTCGAATCTGCGGAAGTGTGAGGGTGTGTGCACTTCCAAACACTTGTATTTCCTGGTAAAATTCCCAGTTTATTGGCATGAAATCAGATCAGAGCCCCAGGCAAAAATAAGATTGGTCATTAAGATTGGAAAGTTCTGAATTTTTAAGGAGACGTGGTAAAATCCCAAACTGCAGCTTTTTTTTAGCTGTCTTTGAAATGATTGCTTTTACTTTCGACTTTGCCTGATCTTCGACGAGACCGCACGAGATCTTCAAAGTCTTGTTTTATTTATTTTATATTAACAATATTAGCTCTTGATGCTGGTGGCTTCCTGAAGCAGGAAGTTCACATCTTTCTGCTACTGTTATAATAATGCTGATAACGGTGCTCTCTTTCAACAACAAACATTACTTGTGTGTTTTAACAGCAGGATGAAGTCCCCACTCGTTGGTCAGGGCTCCGTCTCGCCCCTGAAGTCCTCCAAAATCCCATCATCCTCTGCGTCGGCCTCTGCCAAGCGAATCGGCCGGGCCTCCCCCTCGTCCACCAACCTGAAGAGGTGAGCCTCACCTCCCCCGTCCTCCAGATTCCTCCGTTCCTCTCCACTTCCTCACATGTCATTCTTCTCTCTTCCACCACCGATTTCTCTTCCTCTTTTCTGACCGTTTCCGTCTAACTTGCTCCTTCTCTCCTCTCGTTTTTCTCTGTCTTTCTCCTCACAGCTCCCTGGTGGCTTTCTTTCCTCTCTGTGACTACCCTATGATCTGAAACGGAGAGCAGTAAACACAGGGAACCAAGACGGTTCGGTTGGTGCTCTCATTTCGCTAGTTTCAAGTGACTCGCTTCCTGTCGTTTATGTAATCAAGAGCCATACCACCTACTTGAAACTCTCTCCCAACTAGCACCTGCTTGTACGAGTCATATTTTTAGGTGCATTCAGATGTAGTGCTGCTCTGACCATGTGAAGAGCAGTTTGGATGCCCTTGTTGTGAAATGTTACCAACAAGATTAAATGTTTTACGATATTTTAGCTGTATGTTAAATCCGCCGATAATTTTCAGCCGTTTGATGTTTCTTTATAGATTTGTACATTTTTTAAATACAGAGGATCAGTCGTTTCAAACAGTCGTGTTGGATACTTCAGTGAACATTTTTGGCGCAAACACATTACTAATTCAGAGTTCCGAATCGATTTGTTAAAATTGACACTTAAATTAATCAAACGTTCCCTTTTTGGAATCTCGTAATGAGATTCCGTCATTTTATTTTTAGTTTCCTAAATTCCGTGACGTCATCACCAGCAACAGCTGTGAATATTCGATGTATTATTAGAATGTATTGTATGGTTCTATATACTTACAGAAAGAATATTCTATACGTTACCCAGCCTTACTCCAGGCTGTGTAACATATTTTGTAATGCTAGAAAACGCTCGCCCGGAAATGACCCCCTACATATGCAACACGATATAGTCAAATACTCCTCATCTCCTTCGCAGAAGGTCATCTCCAGGAGTAAATACTGCAGAGAGTGTGTGTGCTGTGTGTGAAGTCGTCATGTGTGGTCCTCCCCACCCTTCACCCCTCCTGTCTGTTTCCTCCCCCCCTCCTCCAGCACCCGGTTAACCAGCTCTCTGGGTAACCTGTACCAGCCCGACGCTGAAGGCAACAGCTCTGTGAAACAGCCCTCCCCCTCTTCCTTCACCTCCCACTCCACCCGTATGGTCTACAGCGGCCCCCACACCCACAATTACCACTATGAAGTCAACAACAATCAGTGTAACACCGCCAGCGCCCCAAACACCGGTGTGCCGAACAGTCTGACCTACAACCTCAACCACACCAGCCCGGTGGGACCTTCCACCATTGGACGGCTGGGGGCCGAGGAACAGGGCCCCCGCAGGAGCCCCCCGACGGGGCTCAGCGGGCTCTCGGCACGCTACCTCAGCCGGTCCATTCCTGTAAGTGATGTTTTTCCTTCAACCCTCCCGAGATACGTGTTCAGCAGCAGCATTTGAAATCCCTCCAAAATCTACCCTGGTAACCATAGTTACTGCCAAAATTCCATAGTTGCTAAGTAAATGGACTTATGCTGTGGTTTGTATCATATAGGAATTTTCGTAATTATGAGTTTCCGACATATTAAATTTGTTAGCCTCCGAAACTTACACTTCAGTCTTAAAAAAACATTAAAGGTAGTTAGCTTGTCGTTGTCACCAGCGTTACATGGTAACTTGGTCCTTTCGTTATTTTGTAAGAGCATGAAGAGGTGAATTAATCGAATGATTAAGTATTTTGCTGTCATCAACAACATACATGGATCGTTTTGCCGTAATAGCCGTTGCCATAGAAACTAATAATTTCTGAAGGCAATCTCAGTGAGTAGAACCTCACGATAATTCCGTGATGCGAGCGCAGCATTAGCCAACATTGTGACAAAAAGTCCAAAACGACAGATTCTAGAAGCTTCTAACGTGGTTTACAGAATATATAGTAACCCATATTGAGAACCCATATTAACAGGTTGAAAGTCGTAACAAGCAGCTATTGTATTTTAAAGCAGCCAGTGGTTACCATGGTACATTTTTGTAAGGGAAACCCTTTTCAAATCTTTCCTATGTCACTTTTAATATTATTCTGTACTTTTGCATTCTTCTGTTGATTTCTCATGTGAAACATGCGACATTCTCTAACAGATGCTTTTAAATGCTTTCCGCTTACCTATCACACGCTCGCATGCATGCGCGGGTGTTTTTCCTGATAGTTTCTGTCTCGCTCTGCGTGCTCCTCTGTCTGTGGCGCATTCCAATAAAGCTCTTATTTAGACGTTTAAATATAGACCTAATTACCTCTGTCAAGTAGCTTTAATCGAGTGGTCGGGACGAGACTAATTTTTCAATTCCGAGCTAATCCACCACCTTTTAACTCGCGCCCCACGCTAGCGCTGGGAGGAAAACAAAACGAATGCTAAACGAAGCAAAATGTGAACAAAAGGTAAAGCAGTGATTCATTAGAGACGGTGGATGGAATGAAAAGCATTAAAGCTTGGCTAATACCTTCATTTTTATTAATACATTTAAAAGCTGACAGAATAATTCTGGTTGGGCAGTAATAAGTCTACTAACAAGTACTAATGGCGTATCAATGCTGCTGTTTGAGGTAATGGGAGTGGTGGACGCTGCCAAAAAGGCTAAAATACACGTTTAAGTACGCCAAACAAACAACCCACCAACATCAGCTCGTCAACCACAAGTACTAGAAACGAACGAAACGTTAAAATTGCAAGACGAATCAACGGAATTCTAAACGCAATAACTTAATCCGACTGCAGTTCCCATGATCAGTTAAAAATGTACGAAACAAAATTAGCACTGACGTTTAGCACTAGTATCATGTTTATCTTTTCGTTTGTTCGTACAGTTATGCTTCTTTGTCACTATTAACAGAAAGGGGAGATGATGAACAGGTCAAGGGTCGACCTCCGCAGTTCCGTTTATAGGAAACACTGTTTTAATGGGAATGCATTGTAAGGATCGAGCAAGGGAAAGACCATGAGTTAGCTTTTTAGACAACTGTTGTTCTTGGAGGTTTTCCAGAACTTTCTGCTTTAATAATGAAGGTGAAAGTTGATTTACGAGGAGGGGGGTGGATGTTCCATTACCCCTTGCATATCCTGTTTGGTAGCTTTTGTCTATTATAAATGAGTGTTTTGCATATGTCAGTGTACTTGTAAATCATGTGATTTCACAAGTCCGTCGGCGCAGTGTCCTCCAGTCGGTCTGGTTTATTTGACGGCCGCCGGCTTGTGTCATCCGTCTTTAGCAGTTTGCTGCTCGGCTTTTGTTCAGAACATCACAACGCCTACACACGGAGCAGAACCGACTCAAAGATGAATTTACAATCCGTCCTGCTGTGATCACAGAAACTGTTTAAAGCTGTGAGACATTCATCTTTAAGGGGCATCCAACAAACATACATTGAATGTTCTCGTTCTGCTGTCGTGAGGCTAGTGGACCGGTTGCCCTGGTAACATTTATTGCCAAAGTGTCATTTCGTGTTTTTCCACCTTGACATCAAATTAGTTTTTTTTGCTGCTAAAAATAAACATTCTGAGGTGTAATAGCTGACGTTCTTAGTTGCAATCTGCATTGCGGATCAAAACAACACTGTTTGATTTATAGTGTTTAGTCCAGTACATTGCATGTCATTATTCACTTGAGCCCACGAAGGGCGACCCAGTCTGTCTTCTGTCTCAGATAGCGCAGGAGTTTGTAAGACATCTATACAATGTGTTTGTTTTCATCTGGATGTAGTGTGAGGTTTCTTTTGGCTGGAGAGCGAGAGCAGAGAGTGAAAGAATGAGATGAGGAAATGTTTCCAAATGGATTTGAACTCTCATCACCCGTGTGAGAAAGACAGTTCGGCACGTCAGAGTTCGTGCGCTAACCGCTAAGCTAGTAGAAAGGTCACCTTGTCCTTCACCAGATGACATGCGCTGTCAGGTGTAGCTTCCCACATGCTGTCTGCTTTTCCTTTAAATATGCATTCATTTCTGTCACTTTTTCCATTTCGTAATTTCATTTGTTTTCTCTCCTTAAAACAGTGACAGAAATTATCACTCGACTATGCGTGTTGCACACCTGCGTCTTCTAACCTAAATGGCTTATTGCAAAAAATCACCCCCCCCCCTCGACACCCACACACAGATTTGATGCAAATTAATTTTCTTTCCTAGCTTTGACTTTTTTTTTTATTCTGTCATTTCACCTTCATTGACGTCAGCGGGGCCGTTTTGGGGGGTCTTTTTAGAGGTGTCTTTATTTAAATACCCTCTGCCGTGTAATTTTCCATAATTATGTTCAACATCATAATCGTGTTCTGTGTTTTCTGGGCTTACGTTCTGTTGTTCTTTTGCAGTCCTTTCAGACTGAGTATGTTCAACACTAAAGCGGCGACTCTCCGCTGACCCCCGTCCTTGGCCCGGTTCCACCCTGCGACGCCTTCACTGCGACCTCGGATTTCACAAAAGGAAAACCGTTCCAAGAGGAGGTGTGTTAAAGACCTCAGTGGCTGGTGCTGCTGACTGATCCCCGGTCAGTTTAAGTGACCGTAGTTCCTATACGATACATTCTGCTTCAACAGGGTTGAACTGACCTGAAATCTGATGACGAACCAGCCATGGTCATTTTTTTCAACACAACTTTTTCTTGCTTTTTTTGTGTTTGTTTTTGCTTTTGTAAGATAATCTTCATATATGAAAACACACGGTTGTACTGAAAGATATTTTTAGATCAAGAATTTTGTACTATTTTTGTCTTGCTGTTTTATCTTGGACTTCACATGATCTTATGCTTGACGGCCGACACGTATTCTTGATACGTCTGTGTGTTTTTGAATTAGGGAATTCGGTCTGACGCAAATATCACATTTTTGTCTCCCGAGTGTACTTACTGAATAACATATCAAACGTGGGAGCTGCTTTTGAGAGGTGCAAAATGGGCTCACAGCTTTGTGTCAACTTCAAAGGGTTTTGGGGGCACATCGAGGCGAACGAAAGTACTACAAATTGCATGTTTTTTTATTTTTAATCATGTGAGGCGGGTCAAAGATGGGCCCGTCTCCACGCAACGGCGGGCTGCTAATGAGACCGCAACCGGTTGCGAGCTAAAGAACAGATCTCGACTTGTTTTTCCTCCTTGTATAAAGAGCTTTGTTTGTTTGTTTGTTAGCAGTAACAGGGTGGACTCAAATTCTTTTCCCAACCCTTTGTGACATCATAATGTTCGTGATTATTAAAACCAACACTGCTCTGCTTTCGAGAGCTTGAAGGGCTGTTGAGAACGCAGAAGCATAAGTGCTTATTCTTACTGGATTGGCAGTTTCACCAGCGTCCCTGAGTACTGTACAAGCCAGAAGCTTTTGCCCGTTGGTCTCTGCGTTCACCTTATTTACAAGTGTAGCTTGAACTACATTAAATATAGTTTCAGAATGACAGACGACTTATTAGTATGTTTAAACCGTAAAAAGCACACATTAAAGATGACGAGGGTGCCCATATGATACCTAACCCTTCATTAGTAATGCACAGAACTACTATATTAACTACTCAGATTTTTGATTTAGTATCAGATGGGTAATTTAAACCAGTGTTTCTACCCGGATTCCGTTTTTTGATCGTAGAATCTTCGGTTTCAAGGATGTTTACGAAGGTTATTTATCGGACAGTGTTTGTATATGTTTACCAGCTCCATTTAAACTACGATCTTTGAGGTATTGACTTAAAATTTAAATCCGGGTAGGTAACGGGAATTTTCATATGGGTAAATTAACCCGTAAGGTCATCCTGTCTATTTATATGCGACTACAATTTGATGAATGACTTTTTGCTTCCTGTTAATAACTAATGAATGTTCTGTATTCATCTTCACTGTGTAGCATTAGGCACATTCCATACTGTGTTAGGATCTTTGAGTACAGTATATACAATTATGGGAGAATCTTATTGGATTGGAGTATTCTACCTCTTTGAGAGATATATATATATATATATATATATATATACAGTTGTACCTGCTGTAAGCTACTCTTTTGCTTATATAAAAGTATATATATTTTTTGAAACGTGTGTAAACAGATCTAACAATTACTATAGAACGAGCTTTTGCTTTTCACGACCTGTAGTAAATGATAAGCAAAACACAGAGTACTGGGTTGTACATGATGATTTTACAGTGTAAACATGCTTGCAAAAAAACAGAACAAAATAAACAGCGCGACAGCGCAAATCATGCGGGAACCAACGCAGTTGTTTTTGCCTTCATTTAAAAGCATCTCGCCGCTGGATTTTTCATGCGCAAATGCCCAATTAGTCTTATGCTGTTTGTCTGGTTTGGAGACAAACAAACGCGTTTATATCAGACGCATCACGATAAAGTGTGAAGATCATGGCACGTTATAGGACGTGACAAATGAACCATTCAATTTAACCATTAGTATTACAACGTGCATTGTTTGTGTCTTGGTCTTCGTAAACCTTCTAACTGGTGCAAAAGCAATAGAAAGCGTCGTTAAAACGCGTGCACGAACAGAGTAAGCGCTCGCAGTTAAAGCGCTAATCGACCTGATGCGCTTCGAGCCTCAGCGTTACAGCTGTCACAGCGGGCTCGCGGCTCTTCACAGACCTTTCCTTTAGACGATGAAGACGGAATGTCTGCTTGTGAATATACATGAGCTCAATGAGCAGCTCAAAGCGAACGGCGGCTTCAAGGCTGTGGCTGCACTTACTGTAATAATGAGCTTCGAGTTTCTTTCCTCCCACCTGCTTTGCGCCGATAGATGCATATATACACACACACACAATACACACGACGCGCACGCACGTATGCATGCATGCATGTATGTGTATATTCGTGTGTGTGTGTGTGTGTGTGTGTGTGTGTGTGTATATATAATATGTCATGTATCTTATATACATATAAGATAAATATATATACACACAGCTATAGATATATATACACACACACACACATATATATATACAGAGAGAGAGAGAGGGAGATCTAGATATCTATATTACTAGATATATCATCTGCATCTTTTCACGAAGAAATATGGTCAAAAGATCCTAGATTCTTTATAAACAAACACCATATTCATGATCACGTCTGTAGACGGATATACTTCAGTAAACTGTTGTTTGGTGTACTTTTGGTAGGTAGTGTGGTAGTCAACACCATCTGCAGTTTGTGCGAAATGAACTGCGTATTAAAAACAATTCACAGCGTTGCCTCGGTTTGATTGCTGGAGGTTCTCAATGGGCGGCGGGTCGGTTATTAGAGTCGATTCATTATGAATAACGAATCGCGCGTGTGGTGTTTTGCGCTCAATGTAAATAATGAAACACGTGAGAATGAAGCGTGGGCTCTTGTTGATCTCACGCCTCTTCAGGCGAGATAAAACCACACACACACACACACACATATAAAGCCATTTTCTTAACCACGGCATCGCCAAAGGGGGGCTGCGCTCTCCCACGCGCGCATCTCACCATTTTCGCCACATAATGTGAGACCTTCGCTACGGTGAGATGAGATCAGATGAGATCAGATGAAATCGCCTATTTTCAGTTTACTTCCATCATGCAAAACGCCACGGACGCGCCGCTGTCTGAATGCGCGCTGGGACGCGGACCGCGCATATCGCTCGCCACGATCTACTCCTTCATGTGCGTTTTGGGCACCATCCTTAACCTGTCGGTGATCTATCTGGTCGTAACGTTCAAGAAACTACGCACGGCCAGCAACGCGTTCATCGTGAACGGCTGCGTGGCTGATTTATTGGTGTGCGCGTTCTGGATGCCCCACGAAGCGGTGACCACCTCCACAGGGAGATTCCTGATGCTCGGGTACCACGCGTTCAAAGAAGCGCTGTTGTTTCTGGGAATCACGGTCTCTTTGCTATCCCATTCGCTTATTGCGGTGAACCGGTATGTTTTGATCACCAAACCCCCTGCTGTGTATCAGACTCTGTATCAGAAGAGAAACACAGAATGGATGATAGCCGGATCGTGGCTCGTCTCGCTGGGGTCTCTGTGTCCTCTGCTCGCGTCTTTTCGGTACCCACCGGAGAGATGCAGGGATGCTGAGGACGCGGGCGCAGCATCAGCACCCCCATCCTTCGACAAGTGGACGTCGTTGTCGGTCTTATCCAGTCCGTTCGCTGCTGGCACTCTTGCGTTCACCATCATCGGACAGACTGTTGTCGTCGTGTACTGCTACTTAAAAATCTTCCGCCGGGTGCAAATAAGCGTGAAAAGAGTCAGTATTTTGAATTTCCAGATCGTGAACAATCTGCCGTATTCATTTCCGCGGAAAGACAAGCGTCTCGGGTTCTACGTCCTCGCGGTGTGTTTCATATTCATTCTCACAACCGAACCCGTCTTTTGGGTTCTCGTCACCGGACTGTTCGTACCCGTGTCCGTGGAACTCTGGACGTCAGCGTGGATCGTCTTCTGCACGATATTCGTGTCCAATCCGTTCCTGTACACCTGGAAAAACGAGGAGTTCAGAAAGTCGTTTAGGTCTGTGATGAGAGGAGACTTCCTGCGGGGATCAACAGTGGGAGTCGAACCCATCACGATCAGCACCATCTCCCACATTTTTCCACGACAGAACAGCCGCAGGGCTTTTTTGGGTGACATGAACTGAACCCAGAACAAGTCCGGTGACCACGTGTCGCTCGTGCCCGGACTGTTGCGTCCAAGGAGCTTCTACAATCTGTCAGTGAAGATATGCCGCATGTATTTGACAGTGTTTTGTATTACAGAGTTTCTTGTTTTGTAACAAATGGTGACTTTTGACACGTGATGTGATTTTTGCAGAACTGTGACGACTGCACTGCCACTTTTTTAGAAAATAAAGGACATGTTTATGAATGTGTTTAAATAAATGGGAAAAATATCGAGTCACTGTGTTTGTTTTTCGTGCATTTTTTACATTTTAACAACATTAATCATAGTAGAATTGTTTGTTTGTTAAAAAATGTTCATTTTTCAGAATATAAGTGAAAAGGTCCAAAATCTTAGGACACCTAACCACTTAGAGACTTTTATATCAACATTTACATAAGCACCTGTGCTAATCTACAACGCCTTGTATCTCGTGCCAAAATCTTCATTTATATACAGTATCACGTGGTCTTTCATTTTAATAACGTAATATCTCTGTTAGGTCCAGAATGACGGTCCCCGAGCAATAAAATAAAAACACGTTAAAACGTTAAAATACCGTGAAGCTCGGTGGAAATAAATGGGTTTGAACCCGAGTTCAACTGGGACACTAAGTGCCATCCAGTCATATCCTGTCTTAAAGTCAAAGTTACATAATCGCGTTCCTCTATAAAAAAACCCGAGCAAACATAATCTGAGGAATAAAGCTGACTCCTGACTTCCGTTTGACCCAGAATACACTCTGCAAAAAACAACAAAAAAACATCACAAACGTTCTTGCGGTAACGTTAGTGGAACGCTTTTCTAACGCTTTATGTAGCGTATATTAAAAACGTTATTCTTAAGTTGTTGGTGGAGCGTTTTAAAAACGTTACAGAATCAAAACAATGTTTGGGTAACATTCTTATAACCAAGCAATAACATTAATACAACGTTTAAAAACCTGGACATCTCCAACGTTCCGAAATCTTTCAAAACAACCAATACAAATGTTAGCGTGTTTGTTATTAATAGAAACGTTACAGAAACGTTTTTATAACCTAAAATGGTCAACTGGGGTAATCCTATGAATACGCGATCGTTTCATGATTTCTGCTTTGCACTAAATTAAAAATAGTTCAGTTCTTCAAATTAAGATATTAAGCAGTTTAATGTGGCGTGTGCAATCCAATCGTAAATCTTTCAGGGTTTTTTTTACGATTAAAACTGTGACACTGCGCCAAACCTGCAAACAGAGCAGAGCTTCCTGTAAATTCAACATTTCTTTGTAAAATAAACTATTATTTTATTCATGCCTGTCGATTTGGGGCAGAAAGAATGAAGGGAATTCCTGCAGCAGCTATTTGAAGGAGCAGGCGTCTTATCACGGCTGTAATATCATTGCGGCGAAGCAATTTCCTGTCATTGAGAACAGCAGGGGGAGCCCAACTTTCCCTCTCATTGTCGATGACGTCACCAGGCAGGGGTACTTTTGGGGCTGGGAATTTCATCCTCGCGGGGGTGTGGGGGGTGGATCTTGACATTGAGTGTGAATCCCACCCTCCCCCAAATAAATATCCCAATCTGGAGAGGACCGAGGTCATTCAGAGACTCATTCCTGATAGGCTAAACGTGAGTATTCCATAAGACACCGTTTCATCAGCATGGACGTGATTTTGTTTGTGCTTGTGGTTCTGCCAGTTGCTGGTAAGTTTATTGCTTTAATAAACACGTTGTAATGCTCTGTATGCTTTTTGTTTAACACGCTAATAATTGAACGACTGCCATTTTAACAGACTAAACAGCAAACTGCAAAATATAAATTTAATAGCATTATAAAAATATATAAATGTATATAGGTATGTCAAATAAGATTATAACAATTATAAAGATTTTATCTACACATTTAATTACACATGCACATTTGTAAATTAAACTTTGCTATATAAATGACTCGTTGCGTTCTATACACAAAACTTTAAATACATGAATATTGTAACATGATTTCACATTTTTATACTTATGCGCAACACAAAATTGATTTATTTACATATGCAAATCGCTTAACTATGCATTTTAACTAATTAATTTAATATGCAACAGGCCGTCTGAGCGTTATTAATATTAAAACCGTATGCATGTGTGCATAGCAACCTTAAGATAAAAACTAAAAGACAACGTTTTGTTTGAAAAGCTGTTTCGCAGAAGTTGGAGCTGCCTGCCAAAGTTCTGTTTAAACTGGGAGAAAGGAGGGAGCTGGCGTGCCGCTTGCCATCCTGCCCGGAGAAAGTGAAGTTTACCTGGACCTCGTTAGCGGACAAACCGCTGTATGCCAGCCCAAAGACCCACGACACAGAATCCGTGTTGATCTTTAAAAATGTCACGAAGAATCACGAAAACCCCGTCGTGTGCAAAGCCACCTGTGGAAAAACGACCAAACAGGCGAAAGTTGGAATTAAAGTTTATTGTAAGTAGTGCAATGTCGTCGTAACTCTGACGCAGACTTTAGACTAGGAGATGCTTGTTAACATTAGTTATTGTAATGTTATTGTACAACGTTAGTGTAACATTTGTATATTGTAAGCGATGGATAGCCTGTGTAATGGTTGCTTAGCAATGGTTGAACAGTGAAACAATTATGACTCCCAAAACAGCTCATGAAAGGCTAAAATGAACGTTTTAAATGGAACAAGTAACTATTGTTTTGACTAACAAAATTGTATTTCATGGAATTGTGACAACTTAACCCTGATATCATGTAACAACTTGCCCCAACCTGACATTTATGCAAAATGTCCTTGTCCCATGTCTTAGCTTTTCCAAGAAACCCAGTTATATCCGGGAATGATCGCATGATACTGGGTGAGGAGAATCTTCTGACCTGCGAGGTCCCTCATGCATACCCCCCAGAGTTCCTAAAGGTGGAATGGCTTTCTGGAGATACAGTTCTTCATCATGAAGAGGGACAACCTGGAGCAGAGGACTTCATGAGTTCATACAGATTCACACCTTCAAGTGGAGATGAGGGGAAGGTCATAACCTGCAGAGCATCACTCGGTGTGGATGGTATACCGTCTGATGAGATGAGCAGAGAGACATTAGGACACTTGAGAGTTCTTTGTAAGTTCAGAAGATGTACTGTCTCTGTGTGTACACCCAGCAAACAGTCGTAGGTTGGAAGAACGTTTCTGTAACGTTTCCATTAGTAACAAAAACCTAAAAAATGTGAATGAAATTGAAGTTCGAGGAATGTTTTGGTTGCAGGAATGCATTGGTTTTTTAGACATTGCATTAACGTTATTGCTTGGTTCATATAACACTTATATAAAGTTTATAGAACATTCCACTAGCAATTTAAGCATAATGTGTGTATATATATATATATATATATATATATATATAGCCAATGTTCTAAGAATGTTCCTTGTTTGCTGGGGATGCTTATAATCAGTTCCACATGTACTTGTATAAACCAGTTTCACATTAAACTCACAGCAGATGTGGGAACAGAACATATATAAACCAGTTTCCCATTAAACTCACAGCAGATGTGGGAACAGAACATATATAAACCAGTTTCACATTAAACTCACAGCAGATGTGGGAACAGAACATATATAAACCAGTTTCACATTAAACTCACAGCAGATGTGGGAACAGAACATATATAAACCAGTTTCCCATTACACTCACAGTGGATGTGGGAACAACATTTCCTCATGGAGATGTGCTCATGATCTTATTCTGTGATTTGTTTTCTCATTGCTTGCTTTCACAGCTGCGCCGCACAACGTCCGGGTTTCTGGATTAACTGCGGTCTCACTGGGATCCAGTTTAACTTTGACCTGTGGGGCAGAGGGCAGACCGGATCCTGCCTTTACATGGACGGCCCTTAGACAAGATGGCCGCTCTGTTGACATGGGAAAACGTAAAGAGCTCTTCATACACACTGTGTCCCTGTCTGATGCCGGCGTTTACCAGTGTGAGGTTAGCAATCGTTTAGGAAAACAAACGGTCAACGTTTCTGTTGTCGTTCAAGGTGAGTGGAAACCTGTTTAGCATTACTATTTAAAAACGAATGATTTACTTTTGAAAAAAACTATTTATTTGTTTTTTAAAAGACGTTGTATTAGAGAAACAGGTCAGTCTTTAGGCTTCTACACAGTTAAGTTTTAAACAGATCAGTAACAGATCAATGAAGAAATGAACTAATAACTAACTAAGTTATTACTTATTTAAATGTAACGTTTAACAGTAAATAACAGTTTTTCTCTTCTGGGAAACCAGAGTCAAAATATTGCTGACTCATGTTGCACTACACAGTTTTGTCCAATCAAATCCCATATCAAAGTCACATGACGCATGATTTATTGGGTTTATGTTTTGCCAGCACCCCCAACGAATACAGAAATTAAAGTAAGTCCACAAGCAGTTCTGAAGGAAGGAGAGTCAGTGAGCATCTACTGCACATCCGACGGAGCCCCGGTGGAGCGCGTGGAGCTGAGAAGGATGGTGGACGGCGGAGAAACGCAGCTGAGGAGCAGCGCTGGGGCTGAAACATCAGCTACTCTTGATTCTGTGAAGCTGGCTGACTCTGGTCTTTACGTGTGTGAGGCCTTCAATGAGTTTGGAAGTCAGACGGACGCTCTGAATCTGACCATTGAAGGTAACCTTAAACTTCCGACCTGGGAAGCAAAATGTGATCTGCTGTATAGATCACATTTAGATCACATCACTGGCTGTATAGATCACATTTAGATCACATCACTGGCTGTATAGATCACATTTAGATCACATCACTGGCTGTATAGATCACATTTAGATCACATCACTGGCTGTATAGATCACATCACTGGCTATATAGCAATATACACAGACTGTAACACCAGCTAACAGTTTTAGGTTGTAGGAACGTTTCCCTAACGTTTCCATTTTAGTAACAGAAACGTTTGAAATATTATTATGAATCGGGAACGTTCAAAACGTCTAGTTATTTAGATGTTGTATTAATGTTATTGATAAGTTCTGGGAACGTTATTTAAACATTTTTAATTCTGTAATGTGTTTAAAACGTTCTACTAACAACATATAGAAAACCTCTTTTGATATATGATGTGTAACATGATAAAGACGTTCTATTCATTATACTGCAAGAACGTTTTTTAACTTTGAGAGAACGTTAACCAACATTCTGAGAATGCTCCCCGTTAGCTGGGGCACCATAAAGGATTCAAATGAGATGTTCTCTTGCTTCACAGCTCATTTATTTGAGGTGGAGCTTCAACCGGATGGCGAGATGGTGGCAGAGAGAGACTCCAGCCTGGAGCTCTCCTGTCAGGCTTCAGGCTGCCCTCAGCCCACCTTCTCCTGGAAGAGCCTCAGAGACACGCCGGTCCGAGGCCTAACTCAGACCAACGGCTCTCTGTCGCAGCTGCTTCTTGACCCGCTGGAGATAGAAGATGAGGGAACTTACATCTGTGAGGTCACATGCGGCTCGGTTACGAAGTCCACACAGACCAAAATTAATGTGTTCTGTAAGTATGTTTGGTTTGATCCATTAGGCTTGTCTAGCTTTGAGTTAGTTAGGGAACGTAAACATTAAAATGTTACAGTTACAAGGTTTGTTACAACGCTTATTACTAATTTGTTAATAGTTTGACTGGCAAATTACAAAATAAGGTCAGTGTTTCTGACCGCCAATATCACAATATTGTAAAAATAAAGATGTGTGTGGATAGTCATATAATTTAATATTTATATTTTATTACCCATCAGTTTTAAAACTGACTTCTTCAGCTTGTTGTTAAGAAGAAGTTGTCCGATTTTAACATGGCAGTTAACAAACGTTCGTGGGTCGTACAGCAAAAAGGTCACTTTGACTAAATGTAGGAATTGAGGCATCAGTTCAACACACTCCAGAACATGACTAAACAATCTCCTGAGGTTAGTCGGGGTAATGTTGACAGGATTTAATACTAGTCTGATAGAAAACATTATGGTTTAAAGGTCACTAGGACTTCCTCAGAAATGTTCTGCTGTCTTTCAGCGGACATTAACTCTTCGACTGTGCGAGGGAGTGTACATATCGACTGTAATCCCGGTCCTTCTTTATCTTAGACATTTATCAGCGCTGGTGTGTATTTATATTTTAAAACACAAAGATGCTTCGTTTTCTTCTCTTATCAGCGTTCCCAACAAGTCCTGTCGTAGAACATTCCGGATCATCTCTGGCAGGCCAGATGATAGATTTGACCTGCAGCGTTTGGGATGTTTTCCCAGCCCACTCCTTCCGGGTTCTGTGGATGGATGGGGAGCGAGAACTCCACTCGGAATCTGGGCCGTTTTCAAGTCAGCTGCGGAATCTGACTTCTGTGTTGCCTTATCGCATGAAAGCAGAAGACCAGGACAAACGCATCACCTGTAAAGTTCTTCTGGAGATGCTTGGTGTGCCAGATGCTCAGACTGTAAAGACAGCTTCAACCACATTGTCCCTTCACTGTAAGATATTTTTGTAATTTATGTCAGATATTCTGCTGTTTTTAGTTCCTTCCAATTATGACTAACCAGCTAGCAGGGAACATTTTCAGAACATTGGGTAATGTTCTCTCAATGTTTACTCAATGTTATCAAAAAGGTTAAACATTAGTAGAACATTTTTAACATTATATATAATATATTTTATAGATATATATTATCTTTATATTATATATATTATATTGTATACAGTAATACAATATTTAACAAACTGGACGTTTTGAACATTCCTAGAACTTTCAAAATAACATTTTTAACATTATGGTTACGTGATGGAAACGTTAGGGAAACGTTCTTATGACCTAAAATTGTTAGCTATGTAGAATGTTTGATGGTGTTCATTTTGACTTCATTTTCTTCATGTGTTGTTTTTCGTTACAGATCCCCCCAGAGGAACCAGAATCACTGTGAGTCCACAGGTCAATCTGAAGGAAGGGGAGTCGATGAGCATCTCGTGCCTGTCTGACAGTGTCCCGGCGGGCCGTGTGGTGTTGAGCAGGGTGATGGGTGGTACAGAAACAGAGCTGAAGGCCAGTGATGGGGCTGAGACATCAGTCATCCTCCCCTACATTGAACTGGATGACTCTGGCCTGTATGTGTGTGAAGCTTCTAACCAGTATGGAAGCCACAGAGATAGTGTTGAAATTACTGTGAAAGGTAAGTTAATAATATTTACACTACAACTATACAAAAACTACAACTACACTACACTACAACAACTACACTACAGCTACATAACAACTACACTACAGCTAAACTACAACTACACTGCAACTACACAACAACTACACTACAACTACACTACAGCTACACTACAGCTACACAACAACTACACTACAACAACACAACAACTACATTACAGCTACACTACAGCTACACAACAACTACACTACAACAACACAACAACTACATTACAGCTAAACTACAACTACACTACAACTACACAACAGCTACACTACAACTACACCTTTAAGCTTGATTCTGTGACGGTATCCGTGTTTTAGAGGTTAACTAATCAACAGTAACAGTTAAGTTAAATCAATTTGAATTGGAATAAGTGCCTGGCTCTCCATTTTGCCTCGTTCTCTCTCTGTCATAATGGAATGCACATATTTTTCATCCATTGTGTCGTTGTTATAAATAAAGCAACGTGCGACTAACCATTATGATGCCTGTCTGATCTCAGCACCACCCAGGAACACGACGGTGGAGGTCCTCCCATCTTCTGAGGTTCAAGAAGGCCAAAATATCACCATCTGTTGTAACTCTGTGAGCTTTCCTCCACCTGCGGTGGTCCTCAGGAAACTGGATCGCGATTCGGTCATCTACTCTCCTGATGGCGTCTTCAACCTCATCAACCTCACTACCAACGACACGGGTCTATACCAGGTCAACGTGACCAACGACCTGGGCTACGAGATAGAGATTTTCACCATTAATGTGATGGGTAAGTGAAACTGGTGATTCTGTTCAACGAAATTGTTTATTAAGTTCATAAATCGTAAATAAAAAGGTGTCAATAATGCGTTTTTGCTGACGTCTTCGTATGGTTACAGAAAAACGATCCAAGTTTCCACCAAGCTGGCAAGATTTTGTAACCCCCGCCGTGTGCCTGGGAGCTGCGACAGCGCTGCTTGGTACTGTGGTGTATCTCTGGAGAGAAACGAAGAAGAAGGGTTCGTACGATCTTACGAAGTGCAATCCAGACTGTGTGTAAGCTGATTTGGAATTTCACAAACTGTTTTGGAGTTGGACACTCCCTGCTGAACTCTGCTGTAAGAGTCAGAGCTTTCTGAAACTGGAACGACAGGTGAACAGATTTCCAGTCACCCCTGCAGGTGACGGAACCTCGGATGGTTCCGACGGAACCTGCGTTCTCCACAGTTACAGACATTCAACGCGTCCTTTGTTTGGTGTGCACCCCCTAGAGAGGGAAGCTGGACTGGTGAAGTTTCTCTTGAAGTGGCAGCTGTCTTTTAAGCAGTCTTTGTGATGGATGGACATTGTTTCCCACAAAATGATCGTGCAACAAGTTTAAAATCATAGATTTAAACATTTGTGACTTGTGCTGGCAAAATGAGTCACAATGAGCAAATTTTCAAAAATCGGTTCTTGCTCTTTTCTAGTTCTCCGTTAAAAAATCTTAAAAATGGTGTATGATTTGGATACACCATGAATTGGACACAAAAAGGATGAGCTACATTTGTCCGACGCATCAGGAAAGGGGCTATTTTTGTGGATTATTAAAAACAAATGAAAGATTTAGGAAGGTACAACTCCCAGAAAATGTACAAACAAAGATAATTTTAGATGTTTAACTGTTATTCTGTTATTTAATAGATTGAGACAAGGAATGATGACGTTACTTTTGCTAAAAACCTCAAATTAGACCAAAATTGATGTTTTTTACCTGTTTCGCCTTACCAGTTGTGCTCATTCTGACTCATTTTGCCAGGTCACATTTAGCCATTAGGAAAAGAAATCTAGCCATTATAAAACCGACACTTCCATCTTCTGTTATTGACCGTGTTGAAGGTACACAGTGTTAAATACAGTGACAGCACTTATTAAAGGAGACATAAATACATGTTCCTGGTTCTGTTCTGCATGATTCATCTGTGCATTCATTTAAAAGACTTTTCTCTTCATAATCTTTCATACCAACGTAATGAAACTTGTTCTGATTATAAAAAACATCTTTCCTCTTCAGCTGATGTCTTTATTTTACCCTCATTTTGCAGTAAATAAATGTTTTGCCTCATTACATAACCCGTTTCAGCAGAAAAACATTACACTGTCGTGTGGAGTAAGCCAAGCACTGTTGTACATTTACTGTACAGTCGATGTCTACTGTACCTTCTGTGTGTTTGCTGAGGAAGATATTGTGTACTTAAAATATTTTACGAGTGCTCTGTTTCAAACGCTGAAGAATGTTTTCACTTTCATAAATGTCTGTTTAAACAAGCAGATGTCTGTTTTTTTATCTTGGACAATGATATGGGAAAATCCAGGGGAATTTTCCGGAACCTTGGAGGTGTAACAAAGTCACTTTTGCTTTTGAAAACGTTACTTTCACTTTTCCTGTTGGCATCCTACAATGTTATTCCTTCACCACGGCAACATACACAATTGAAAACCGTCCGTTTGTGCTTTCGTTCTTGGTTTACTCTATTTTGTTATCAGTACAAGCTGTTTCCCAAATTTATACAAGATGGGAAGAGGGTAATTCCCAGAACCAGAATGAACCACTTTGCATGTTTCTCGGTCCTTTCAGAACCAATCAGAACCCAGTGTTTGGTTTCCCTGAAAAATCTTTATTCCCTTTTAATTCCGTCCGCCAATTAGGATCAAACGACCCAAAATCGAGTTTGTCGTTCCTTTTTTAGTGCCTTATATTGATTTTTCCCTTTAACGGGCTGTTGCCATGGTGACCATCCAGCGGCTGCTTTGGGGGGGTTGTTGTTTTCTCATCTTCCTCTGGGAAAAGAGAAAGGTAGAGGTGCGAATAGATCAATGTTCTCTCAGAAAGATGGAGGGCCACTTCGGGATCTGTATCTTTTTAAAGCCCCCTTTCGTGCTAAATTTAGAAAAGAGGATCTTTTTGAAAAGCTAGCAGTAAAAATGATCTAACTTGGTAACGACAGAATCAAGATCCACGCAAACCTCACGGCCACAACAGGTTGTTAGTATGAAGTTGACTTGTTGCTAGGGCTTGATATTGTGTTGCTATGAGGTTGCCGTTTTGTTCTAGATGGTCGCTAACTATATTGGCTGCCTGCCAAATCTGACTGCCCTGTCTCTGATTGGCTGATCTGCTAGACAGACTGCTACCTGATTGGTTCCTATTCATGAACCCCACCCCAGCCACATAGGGGGAACTCAAATTCTGGCAGACAAAATTTGGCATTGCACAGAGAGCACATTTCCAAATTTTAGGGAAATTTTGACCCTCGAAATGGCTCGGGTCACTGCTTCTGTGTAAATGTTAATCTTATTTGTTCACCCGTTAAATTGTAACATTGAAATCACACGTAATTGCACGAGTCAGTTCAGGGCGAAACAACGAGTTCCGCCGACGGGTCTTGCTAGGTTACAAAAACAGATGCGAGGAAACGACTGAACTGATAATCTTCCGTTTGCGCTTTAAAGGGTCAAAGGTTAAATTGTTTGATAACTGTTTTCGTTGTGTTAAAACGTTCGACAGACGCACAACTCTGTACTCGAATCGAAAGTGACGATTATGTGGTAATGGTGTGTTTGCCAACCTGCTATCATTGTAACAGGAAAATTACCGAGACCATCTCATCTCTGTGTCCTCTTCTGACTGTTTTTAGAAGACATTTTTCTGCTTAGTTTATATATTCTACATGCCCGGCTGCCTCTTGTCTGTATATCAGCCACCTTTTATGAAGATCCTTGGGTTATTCTCAAAGTCCAGAGATGTGTGGAGTTTCATTTCTTGCTGTTCTACAATCACCTGGAACACCCTAGCAACCGCTCAAAAGCACCTTAGCAACCGCTAAAGCCCATTCAGACCAAAGCCTGCATTGGTAGTTACAGTATATTTTGCCATTTTGGTGGTTAGCTGAGGGCAATGAACTATTGCAGGAATAAACATGGCGAGAAATATTCAAAGATTTTGCAGCTCGTAATTAATCTATTATTTTAAAAGCTTTTTGGGAACAAGCTGTACAAGAATGTGACGCGTCGTAACCTCAAGAGCCTCCAAAAACCCCTCTTATGCAACTCTCCAGTGAAACCGAGAGCAACAATGATTTGTGATGAGTCTTGTCTGCTTTTAATAGCTTAAGGACAGCGGCATTTCCTGGCGCTCATGTGGACGCGGAGCATCTCCGGAGCGAAGGCTCTCAAACTGCCTCCGTCTCGTTAAATGGTCGTTTGGAGAAAACACAATATTTATGGAGGAGAGCCCGCAGTTCAGCAGATGGAGTGTGACCCAAGGTCTCAATGTTCTCGTGCAGTCACTGGCGATACAAACCATCAGCAGCTTTTAACAACGTCCACGCTGCTTTGTTTTCCAAAACTGTTTTTTTTTATTGTTTCCCTTACTTGTTTGTACATCGTAAGTATTATGTACATTCACGCGTGCACACGCGAACCTTTGAGCCAAATGGTCGATGCATGCAGAAAAACATCCAGAAAGTGACATTAATGAATAAATACAAATATTTTTCATAGAACGAATATTACAATACCTGTCGCTTAAAACGAAAAACAATAACTTGTTTTTGATTAACCTGCATTTTTTAAACAGGCAAACGTTACGAGCTGCAGCTTTAGGCTCAGGTGCAGTTTTGTTCCTTACTTAACGTTACCTAAGGGTGAAGCCTTGCATCCTTGGTCTCCTTGCACGCATAGATAAACTTAATACACTGTTTTACATGTTAGACAAAAGGGCTGCATAACTTTACTGGTGTGCAGTGCATAACTCTTTGGGTGCTGCATAGGTAGTTATCATTCTATACACACACACACATATACAGATAAACACAGTCATGGCCATAACTAACAAAACAGACCATATAGAAATAGCTAACATTATATTGCACGTGTAGAACCGAGTGCATGTAATATTATATGTGTGCATACGTTGGCCTACATAGATAAGCATGCATGCCTCTAAGCATGAGTGCTATTTTAATTCAAAATGACCTTGAGTACCCTTGAGTATCTGTTCTCCAGTCCTGATTCGAATGAGAACCCCTTTCCTCCCCGAATACAAAGAAAACTGTCGATTATATAACCGTCAAATATCTTCCGGTTCCTCTTTACAAATCAGCAGAAATTTGAGGTTCCACGTATTATGGTTTTGGTGGCATGTCGTTATATGTAACTCGTGTTCCACAGGAAGCGGTTGGTTTGCATACTCCATTAGCATGAGTTCCGGAACACGCTTTGACCCTTAGTGTGACTGCGTGACCTCCCTATGCGTGCTGCATACTGCAAGACAGTTAAGACATTTAGCATGAAGCTCATGTTGCTGACATCAGCGCAAATCTTGCCAACCTTACGAACTGTGTTTGAATTGTTCTGTCACTGTTTCGCGGGGACCCCCGAAAGTGCTTGTCAGGAAAAATGATTTTACCGCTCTCGTTCCTCCTGAAACAATATTTTTATTCATGTTACAGCCAGATTGTGAATAAACATTAGATTACGTAAATCTGGGCCATTGTTGGAGGCTGGGGGGGTGGACATTTTCCTAGGCCCTGTGATAAGGGGAGCGCTGCCTAGATCTTAAGACATCTGGTGGAGTCTACTCATCATACGCACTGAAAGGGAGGCCCACCAGGAAAATGTTGTCCCCCTGGCTTTTATTGACGGTCTTGTCCTAACATGTTTGTGTTGTTTTACTCATAATCACAGGGCTGTTGTTTTTCCAAGCGATCTGACGCGTAATCTGATTTTGGAACTAGCTAAAATCGCTGTTTGGACATTGATTTAAAGTCACGTTTGGTGAATAATATAAATGAGAGATGGTAAAAGATTTAGCCAGTTATTTTTCCTCCATGACATGCAGCCAGATAAACTTCAAAGCAACATTTTTAAGAACTTTATAGATTGTTAAACATGTCGCTAAACAGGCAACAGTAACAGGCAAGAAATCCAACTGGCTTTAACGCTTCCCTCTGGAATGGAATGTTATGGAAAACAGATCCCCCCCCCACAAAGTGTTTTCAGAAATAATGAAACTCAGTGTGATCAGCACTTCACTGGCTCTCTCTCTCTCTCTCACTTTGTATCTGAGATAGAAGCCAGCCAGAACAAACACTTGTACCTTGGTCTTGTTTAATCTACAGTTAATGAAGCTAAACAGAGTCTGTTGTGGTTAGCACAATTAGCGCTGGATGTAAATTCTAGGCTATTTGCTTGTATTCGTTTCACTTAGAGAAACAAGCGATGGCAAGCTAAGATAGTTCCTCCTGGCGTCGCTTGGTTTTGATGAAACTCGGTCAGACCACGAAGCTCTCGTGTCATGTTTCTTTGTAAGTTTCAAACTGTGAAAACACATCCCACACATGAGTCCCACATGCCAACATGTTGCAAATTCAGAACCAGAGAAAGCACATATTACTTCTGAAAGAGCTTGTTTTTGTACCTGCTTTTGAAACAGTTGTTTGTTTTAGGAGATATTGCACAGGTTTATTATAAACTGAACTTTAACCTTTGGTTAGACGGTTTACCGTGATATTTCTCACGCTGCAGTGTGTGTGTTTTCTAATCGATCAGAACAAAACACAAGTTTTTATATTTCTGGAATTACAAAGACCTCCGGCCAGCTCCTTATACATATTAATGAGTTAATGAATGAGATTTCTAATGTCTTTGAGAATGAAACTGAAGCCTCCCCCATACCCATACCCCCCCCCCCCCACACACACACACACATTAGTGATAAACTCTTACTCCACATTAAAAGTTGATCTTTTAAAGCAGAACTAAATCTTGTTAAACAACCTCGTTAAACCATTAAAGAAAGGTTTCAGTTCTTGAAAAATGCTTTTCATTTCGTCCGCACGAGAATTAATAGCGCTAACCGTGGCGATTCAGAAGTTAGCACAACAAGTAAAACAGATATGATTAGCGTTACATAGCTGCGGTGTCATTTCACATTTTCCTGTATTAAAGAAAACATTATGAATGGCTGGGCTTCACATGAGCTGGGCTTCCATTCCGTCTGCTGAGACAGTTACCATGGGAACACCCTTTTCTTTCTTGTGTTCTGCAAGCACTGAAGAGTTGTCTGAAGTATTTGAAATGCAGGTCTTGCACGCTTCAGCATTTGGGTTTTGTCGGTCTTTGGGTGTTGAGATTTGTGCTGAGTCCCTCTTGTGCCAACTGGTTTGCTGGTTCACCGCGGCCTTGAAAATATACTTTTCGTGCATGTTATTTTGTATACTAAGTTACTGTGTCATTGTGTTGTTACAGAATGTCAGAGTTAACAGAACAGCTTTGTGATTTTACACAATTTGTAACTTTAAACAGATAATAGAGATATGATTCCGTTTTCTTGTGATTTTTTATCACATGTTTTATTTGACAAAATGTTCTTTAAACAACAAAACAATTGGACTGTATGAACATTATAAACTGAAATTATAAACACGTTGAGATTTACATATATTTATTTTAATTTAGATATTGTATTTCAACAACAAACGTATTAAAGACAACGTTTTATTCTGTCATACGCAGAAAACTGTCTTTGGTATAAACCCAATAAGGAGAAATGATCTTTGTTGCCATTAAAGCGGTAAATTAGCAGTAAATTACAGAACCTGATAAAAGAGGGACACCTGGCGGTGATAAACTGTATCGACAAATACCGCAGTACATTTCACATACTGGTCCAACACAAATAAGCCAGTTAGAAAATTACTATGACTGTTTGAATATCACATTAGAATGTATTATAAACATATATATTCAGAATTACACTGAATATTAGCCAAATAACAAAAGATCTATGTATTTAGCATACCATGTTTATAAAAGTGTCTGTCTTTTATCTTTTTCCTATGCGTTCTTAAATAATGACAAACATTGAAATGATTTTTAATAAAGTTATTAACCTCACCGGCACATCACACCAGTTTATTTAATTGTTTAATAATTAAACAGTCATAAATTGTGGCTATACGTAACATGAACATGTTCATAATATGCTCGTATTATAACATGACAATTATAATTCATAAAACATCATACAATAATAAAGTGAAGACGATTGCTAACGGTATGTATGAATGAATGAATGAATGAATGAATGAATGAATGAATTTAAAAAAAGCTACTCGTGTATGAAAAAGTCACGAATGAATAAATGTAAAACAATATTAATCCGCCTAATAAATGAATAAACGAACTTAAATCACTTCCGTTTACAATTATAGACAATACACATTTGTGTCTGAGCTCGCGTGACACTCATCTGACGCGCGCGACGTCAGCGCGAGCACTTCTCGCTCTCGTCCTGCGTCGTGACGCTCGCTCGTGCATCCGCGGCGGTCAGCGGATACCGGAGACGCTCTGCTAAGAAAATGCTCCCGTTATCCATCAAAGATGACGAGTACAAGCCTGCCAAGTTCAACCTGTTCGTTAAATTATCGAGCTGGTTCAGGTAACGAGCGTTTAATCGCTGATCAATCACGGACGTCCACAGCTGGCGGTTTAGCGCCGCTAGCATGCTAGCTAGCTCGCGAGAGGTGTTGATTGACATGTTAATTCGTGCTTTAAAACGCACGTTTGATATTCTTTCGTTTATTTAAGGCAATAATTCGCGAATATAATGTTACGCGTATGCTGTTATGACGCAGGAACGGTTTTGTGTACATTTTAATTACAGGGACGTTAGCAGAGCGAAGTACACGTTGGATATCAGAGATCAATATCCGTCATTGTGTTTTATCATACGTGTTAGTTTATTTGACGTCATCATGTGCGTGTTCAGGGTCATCTCGGACCCCGTGTCATTTATCCCGAACGTTTTGTTTTAATGGTTCGGCTGTGTGTGTTTCTAAAGCCCGTCTGTCTGTCTGTCTGGCTGGTCGCTTTTGAAATGAATCGGTCTGAAATGACTCTGTGTTTTTATTTCTTTTTATAGGTCCATTCTCGCAGATAAAACCTCTCGCAATCTGTTTTTCTTCCTGTGTCTAAATCTGTCCTTCGCCTTCGTTGAGCTGTCATACGGCATCTGGAGTAACAGGTAACAGTAGGGGGCCAAACACAACGATGTGCCACGTAGATCTAAAGTGGGACGAGCTAGTGTGCTTTTGTTTGGGGCCTTGACTTCCTCACTGTGCTTTCGGTCCCGTTTTATGAACTCTCGGGTATGCTTGTCTGGTATGCTTGACGTTAGATTGATGGGTTAGAGTTTAGACAGAGATGTAAGCTTTTGGCACCATGGGCAGGTTGGAACGGTCGAACCTTGCCAGATTCCCAGAAGTGCTATGTAGGCGGCTTACTAGGTTTTGAGACAAAGCCATTAAATTCCATATATGGGAACGTCCCCGATGACGTAACTGGAATTAGCCATTTGTTTGCCCAGAAAAACGTCTGATGTATTATTAAGTATTATGACACATTGCTAGCTGTGATGATATAAATTAGCCCAATAATTTGACTTGACGTTATGAAAGTTTTATACTGTAAACATTGTAGTCATATGTACCTTTTAACTATATTTATACTAGAAATATTATTTAAATGCATTTACGTTGTAGATATAACATATGGATCAAAAAGCATATGAATATTATCAAAAAAGCGTTTTTACAGAAATGTTTCCTACAATGTCTTTTATAACAGATGGTTAGGACTTAAAATACAGTTTTATTTTGCCTTTTTGTATGGCTTGGTTTTTCAAATACAGTATGTCTGTGACTCCCACAATAATGGGGGGGGGGGTAATTTTCCTCCAGTTTCTTGATAATTCAACGCTGTCGCTCTTCTTGGTTTGATCCCCAGTTTAGGTCTGATATCGGATTCCTTTCATATGTTCTTCGACTGCACCGCTCTGCTGGCCGGTCTTGCAGCATCAGTCATCTCGCGGTGGAGGTCCAACGACGCCTTCTCTTACGGGTACAGAACCAGAACATTACACGTACTTCCATCTAACTGAGTTTAAACTTATGTGACACGCATGCTCTGTGAAGGATGTGTCCACTTCTGCTTGAGGGGCTGTGACAGGAAGTGACACGTGTTCGGTTGTGTTACTGTGTGTGTGTTGTGTAGGTATGTCAGAGCAGAAGTTCTCGCAGGCTTCGTGAACGGTCTTTTCCTCATCTTCACCGCCTTCTTTATCTTCTCCGAGGGTGTGGAGGTATGTAAGATCACAGATGAGTAAGTACACATCAGTTGAGATACCTCTGACCACTGTCATACTGATGTTTTCTGTATCGATTCTGCTGTTGTTCGTCACGACCACCAGAGGGCGCTGGAACCGCCGGATGTGCACCATGAACGGTTACTGCCGGTGTCGGTAGCGGGACTTCTGGTGAATCTTGTAGGAATATTTGTTTTTCAACATGGAGGACATGGACACTCTCATGGTGGTGAAGGTAGGCTAGTTTAATCCTAAACTTAATCCTAAACTTAATTCTAAACTTAAATTTATTCCTTAACTTAATCCTAAACTTAAATTTATTCCTAAACTTAATCCTAAATTTAAATTTATTCCTAAACTTAATCCTAAACTTAAATTTATTCCTAAACTTAATCCTAAATTTAAATTTATTCCTAAACTTAATCCTAAATTTAATCCTAATTGTAATCTGAGAAGTTCTTTCTTATAGTTCTCTCAGCAGTGCAACAAGACTCGTGTTTTCACATTTACGTGCAGAAAACACAGGACGCGATGCCTTCCCGTGCAAAACTTATTATAAGGCTGTTGCTAGGGCTTTCTGTTTGGTTGCAAGGTGGTTACCATCCGGCCCAAATAAGAAGACAGTGATCAAAAGAGTCTCTATGAAATTCAAGTGTCTAGATCTGAGTTCAGTTCCTGCCAATCACAGCTCATGACCGACAGCTTTTCTGAGACACGTCCTTGTTTTGTTCCTGCAGGTCACGGTCACAGTCATTCTGTGTTTAACGGCAGTGTGGGACACGGACACAGTCATGGAGGACACGGACACAGTCATGAGTCCAAACACGGACACGATCACGGTCATTCCCATGGACATGCACATGAAGATTCCCACTGCCACGGTAAGCCCTCATTGAACTGTATCGGTGTTGTTTGTACTTCTGTAACACGACTGTGTGGAAATGACTGAAGCTGATGCCAAAGTAATTTCTGATCTCTCTGTGTTAGATGAACACTCACACATGGCGGGGAAAGGCTCCAGCAAGCAGATCTTACAAGGTACGTCTGTGTGATTTTACTTGTTGCCTGTTTGATCGCCACCAGATGGCGCTAGTGGTTTCTGTCAGGCACGAAAACACTCCAGTATGCAGCGAGGCGGCGTATTCACCACAGGAAATAAGAAAATATTTACAATCACAGATATGAAGACAGATTTTCCTTATTTTATGGCTAATATTTAGAATTCTTGACAGGAGGTTCTGTAGTGTTATTAATTTCTGGGGAAAACTCTTAAATATGCAGTTTCTTCACAGAAACAAAACGCTCTTGATATAAGAGATGTAGTTTAGTGTCACATGACAGCTTATCATTAGCCGCAAATGGATGATAGAGTTTTATGTGTTGTCCAGTGACAGCTCTGACCATCTCCACCTTTGACCTTTGACTGGCAGCTAACCGGGTTAACGCCGGCACGGGAGCGAGCGCGGGGACGCTGTCGCTTTAAATCTCTTTGTCCGGGCTGGTGTGGGAAAAGAGCACGGCAGAGAGAAGTAGTTTGTCCCCTTCACCCTGGCACACACACAGAGAGAATGGATCTTTTGGGAGGCCGGCTCAAGGGAGAGAAAAGAGGGCACAAGGGGGGGCGGGGCCTGTGGAGGGGGGAGGGGAGAGGGGAGGGGACAGTGCAAAGGTTACACCGCCTCCATCCCAGTTTCCTCTCCACTGAAGGACCTGTTGAATCACAAGTACATTGTACTCGTGTACTCGAACCTCGAAGTCTTACCGGCTCTGTTTGAAATGGCGTACCACATGTACTAGTTCAGCAGTATGTAGTACGTGTAGCTTTCTGTATGCATACCTGGATAACATTCAGCAACGTGTGCAGTGTACAAGCATGGCATACTGTATCCCACAATGCAATGCGCTCAGTGTGACCTTTTATTTAAAAACTAAAGTGTTTTACTGTGTTTTACTCTTATTTGATAAGACTTCTAGATGTTGAGATGTTTTGTACACTAAGTTGTATTAAAAATGCAAAATGGCAGTTTTCATTTTTAGTGTTTGATGTTTACGTGTGTCAGCGATACAGTTTGAAATTTTTGTCTTGATATAACGTATCTTGCTTCTCTTACTATTTGTTTTTTTTTTAGTTTTAGTATACTAACCAGTGTGGTATGTGTCGTAGGCTAGTATTTTATTCCGAACACAGCCATTGTGAACTCGGGTTGAAGAGCTTCAACATTCCTGTTTATTTTGCTAGCGTTTGCTGTGACCACAGTTGGACAGCGTCTTCAGTTATTAGGGATTTTGCTCCGTTACTGCGGTCGTGTGTTCTGCGAGACTGAAACTGAACTCAGTCATGTCAAGAAACCGGAGAGCTTACTGGACTGCATCATCACCACAGTCCACAAGTATTCAGTACTGTTGATTAAGAAGAACATTTTTTTTGGATCGGAAATTTTGACTCATGTTGGCATTCGGTGCCAAAGGTAGAAACGCGTGTTTTGATACGTTCTGGGAATGTTGTGAGAGTTGGCGTTCACTTTGAGACGTGCCAGCGTGACCTCATCGTCATCTGTTTGCGGAGTGACATCATCAGTTTGAGGGTTACCACTGGAGATGGTGTCGCAGGCAGTGGGTTCGATCTGTCCGCAGCTGTCGCGTTTGAGGACGTGCTGACAAACGGCGTATCCTCGTGTCGGACTCAATGTTTACATACTGGTGCTTTAGGTTTTTTAATTTAAGTGAAACCAGAACTTTTCATGTGCACAAAAGCTCCTACAAAACCTAGCGAGCTAATTTGCTGCAAAACTGCGCTAACTTCTAAAATAGATTTAAAGATAGATTTTCGTAATTCGTGTCGCAATGCATTGTGGGATTGCCTTCTTTGCGAAGGACACAGATGGTGATTTTCTCTTCAGAATTGGTCCAAAATGAGGGAAGCGTACCGTTACTGGTCTAGGTGGGCAGCACACTGAGTTTGTGTTTGTGTGATAAATCCATTGTCTTTGTTGCAGGAGTTTTCCTGCACATCGTCGCCGACACGCTGGGCAGCGTTGGTGTGATCATATCGGCCATCCTGATGCAGAAATACGACCTGATGATCGCCGATCCCATCTGCTCCATGCTCATCGCGCTTCTGATCGGCGTGAGGTAAGCGCGCGCGTGCGCGCGCGGCCGCCTCCACTATTATAAGCATCTGACCTCCCTTCATTCAAGACACCCGCAGCTCCACCCAGAAATCCCTCAGCAGCACCTAACACAGATCATACACAACCACTTCACAACGGCCCACACCGAACGCCCTGTGGAGCCGCTGGCACTCCGGCCGGGTGAATTACAGGATACATGTTCGGAGGGTGGAGTCCCGAGACTTTCCCAACATGTGGCAAAGCCAGAAAAGCAGCACTTGAGTCTCTCATGTGGCATTCCTCAACCAGCTCCAGTCAAGAGTTGAAACATGCGCACGCATCTCGTGTCCTTGTGTTCTGAAGTGCTTCGTTTGCTATTTAACCTCTTTCCTGCTTTTTTCTAAGTTTTGAAGAGTTCACCCAAAAGTGCAAGTTTTCTTTCCTTTCTCAAAAGTGTTTGTATCATTTTTCCAATAGAACCCAAAATTGTCTTTGGTTTTTTTGTAGTCTGTGTGTTGTATTAGTTTTCTGAAGCCATCCAACATCTGTGTGGGAACAGAACTAAATTTAACTAGTTGTTCATCGATAATATCAGTTTAGAATCACGGAATTGGATTAAAAGCTGTTTGGGTTGAAAGCATTAACATTTTAATTAGTTTGTCACACAAAACGGTTGTGTAACCTCAATAGATTTATAATATAGAGCACCGTGTCGCGTGAACTGCTTTTATGGTGCTTTTATTTGGGGGGGGGTTNTTAGAAGCCTGATAGATGTGGTTTCCATGAAGTGTCATTGTGTGCAATACAGCTGCGTGAAAACCGTCGCAATTAATGCGTTAAACATAAGAGGAAAGAACTTAAGAGCGCCTTGAGGGTAACAACAGATTTTTAGTTTTTGGGCGTACTGTACCTTTAACTGACAACGGCAGCGTTGCAGTTTTTTTTAAATGTGGAAAGTCATCGGATGCTTGCGCGATGATAAATGGGCTTCGTTTCGTTGTGTATGATGTGGGCGAATGTGTGCAGAGGCTTTGTGTATTTGAGCAGCAGTGTCGTGCATCATGTTCAAATTGCAGATGATCTGTGGTTACCCTCAGTGACGGGGCACAGCTTGGCTGAAGAGAACGTGGCCCCATTCTACGAAACCCTGATCTCTGGTGCCTTTCCTGCATATTCATCTCCAGCCCCCCCTCCACCCCCCTTTTCGTGTTTGAGGCTTTTCTTCTCCCTCTCTGGAATGTGGTGGCGATCTGAGAACGTCGCTACAACAAAAGCATCTTTTAAGATGGATTTTCCTCCTTTTGTTTCTGGAAGAGAGAAGAGTTTGTGCCACTCACTGAGTTTAGCCTTTTTTACTCCGTGTTCTTTACTTTGCAGAACGCGCGGCCATGTGACAAAACCAGAAGCATTAACCGTCGCGGCTGAGAGTCAGATCTGAAGTCCAGGTTGCACCTGTGTGAAAACGCCTCTGTCTCGTTCAGCTGCGATCTGGACACGGGTCTGGTGTGGCTCGCAGCATATGGTATCACAGGAGTATGGAAAGCAATTACGCCGCACGAGCAACAGTCGCGAGAGGTATTTCTAGCGCCTTTGGCTCGTTAAAGAGCTCAAACGGCATCTCTCAGAGCTTGTTAATCATTCATCTCACGTGCCTCCGGTCTGTCTGTAGATGATGTTTGTCTGTTGATTACAGTCTCTACAGACTGTTGAAAGGAAGGCAATAGATTTTCCAGACCTCAGAATACACAGAATTATGGACTGTTTACTCTAGTTCCAGAGTAATAATTACAACACATTGTACACTCTCGTTGGCATGTTTTTTCCTTTTTTTTCTTTAATTTTTTAATAACTTCAAATAGTTTTTGTAAAACGTCTCACCTTTTGGCAGATTAAACAAATAATGAGTCGAATTAGCAAAATATGTTCAAATAATTGATGAATTATAAATGTTTTTTCATCACACAGGCAGGTTGAGCCCGTTGCATTATGGGATACGGTACCCAGTAAATACATATTTTAGCAAATGTAGTCATTGATCCGATTTTTCATGCATACAGAAAAGTTGCATATTATACACGGTATACATGAGTTTGAACATCTAGACACACATTTCAGTAGAAACACTAGAGATGTGTTTTCCAGAACCAGCCTTTATCTGTTTTTATAAAAACAGGTCTGTAATGTATATATATGAATTTAACACGATACTCTTGTCTGTTACTAGACTCAAGTCCACTAGTGTGAAAAGCAGAACTGTGGACGAAAGCATGAAATCTACTCTAGACTTTTATTTCGATTTATCGTTTGAGCATCGAGGCAAATGGGCCGTAATTGTGTGGAATGTCTGTGGTTTTGTGTTTGACGGTTAAGATGGACTGTGTTTGGACAGTCTTTCTTTCCCCTGCACCCCAGAGGCGCGAGATTCATACTTTCTGCAGACGTCTCTGTTTTGATTTGGCGATTTCGCATTTAAAGTCCCGCCGGGGCGATGAGCTTCACTTTCATCAACCGCACCTGAGGCGTGACCCATCTGGAAGCAGAAACCGGCGAAGCCCCCGTTCTGTACGAGAGCCGAGCATGTTTAGCTGAGGCCTCTGAGGGTGTGGTAGGGCTGTTTTGGGGAATATCTGGGGATGGCCGGCGCTGTCGCTTTTCCCTGCGGTTAGCTGGAGGGAGTGAAGGCGTCCGGCTGTTGTGACCTACATCAGTCCACCACCACCAGCAGAGTTTTCCCAAGACCACTAATCACTTGAGACCCAGGCCTGGAGCCCACGGAATGGCTAACATTCATTACCATTTGCTCTGTGTTTGCTAAGCTGGGCCTCTGAGGCTAAATACATTTGTCAAGCCTCGGAGGAAATGTATTTGAATTCCTCTCTGAAGCAGCTTTCGTTGCACGTCACTGTGTTATTCTTTGAAGTAATAAATTACATCGAGAAATACGGTCAGCTTTACTGTAAAAAAAACAAACAAACTGTAAAGCTGTAAACTTCACATGAACATGAACGATACCTCAGATTGTTTTGGTTTTTGAGGAAGGGAATTAGGGAATTTTAGGGAATTAGGTTTCTAACAGCAAACAATTTAAGCTCTTTGTGGTCCAAACGCAAGTATGAACCAGTTGCCCGACTAATGGAAACATCTTACAAATAAATCGGACTAAGTACCTACTCTAATTCCCCCAGTCGCCTCATTCTCGCGATCGCCTCTGTTGCGGCGCTCTGATTAGGTGCTCAGGGTGTGATAAACGACCATTGCTACGTGGTTGAAAATCGCTAGTGCTTTTACGAAAAAGTGACTGTGCCTTTTTACTGGATCCCCCAAAAGTCCATATGTGTTCCTGAAGACATGTTTTATTGTGACTGTCACCCTGACCCAAGCGATGACATCATGTCGGTGTCACCAGCCAGCTTGACCCTCGCAGTCACACGTAACTGTATTGTAACTGTGTGAGTCACTCACATAACTGCATTATAGAGTTCAGGGCGGGTTAGCAAGCGATTGCCAGCTCGCTTTGGCAATGAACGGTGAGTAAGGCCGTCTCTCCTTTACTGAACAGGATGTTGTGGAACAATAGGTTGATGTCAGAGGTCTGAGGTACCAGCATGCACCGTTTTCCTGTTTTCATTTGGCCCAAAAGAGGGACAAACACATGGGTTACTGAATGGAATGCACGGTAGCCAGTTTTATGATACCCACGGCACATGATTGTTTATGGAAACAAATGGTTGTACTTTACATTGCTGTTACATAAGTGCTGAGTAATGCTACCGAACAACATGTTTTCCATGTATAACTAGTGGTGTTTCCCCGGGCAAATCACCAGTGCGGTTAGTCATGCGCTAGGTTAGCGAATAAAACCCAAACTAACTAACCCAAAGTATTCGGCTTCTGCACGAAACTTCCTGCGCTTTCATGCCCAGGCGATATCGTTGAGAAGAGAAACCACAGACGTCTGTAGGGGCATTAAACAAAACGTTTACAAATGGCGAGTTGTCGGTACATTACCTAACGTTACTCCACCACAATGAGTTTATCGGAAAGACGGCCTCAGTCGTCTGAAAGCTTGTGGAACGGTGTGGCGCTCAAAGCTAATGTTAATGGTGCTTCTCCAGGATCTTAAGAGGGGGTCATATAAGAGCAGTGAAAGACTGGAGGTTTTTTGGAAGGGTCAAGACGACTGAAATCGGATGAATTCGCTTGTAATCTGATTAAAGTTTTTAATATTTTATCAAGATGACACACAAAGCAGTTGTTTTTAAAATGCACGTTGTTGCCGTCGTGAAGCGTCTGTTCTTGTCTGTTGACGTGTTTGCTTGCCTGTGCTGCTTTCGTCAATACAAACCCAAAAGCGGTGGACTTCTCGAGAGGGATAGCAGCCTCTCCAGACTGAGGCCGAGGTTTCAGGGAGGAGAACACCGGGGTAATAGAGCAGATTAAGGAATGGAAAGGGAGTCCAAACCGAGTCCAAGCCTCTAATGGCTCACAGATGCAGCAGTGGTCAGAGCAGAAGGTTTGAATGAAGGACTGATGAGTTTGTAAGACGCTGGCACAGCCGAGACGTCGCTTTGATGGGGCAGAAACGGTCGACTGGTCAGGAGAGGAATGGTACCGTTACTCTTCCAACCAGTCGACTGTTTCTGGCAAGTGAATCTGCAGAATTAATGAATCTGAATGTCTATTCTGGATCACGCCAGAAGATTTGGGTGAACTGCAGCTGTTGCAATGACATCAGCGGTTTTCTGTTACTGCAGTGATACCGTAAGATAAACGAGTCTCGTGTTCATCATCAAGTGTGCTGTGAAGTCTCAATACATGTCTTTGTTTCTCATATTAACATGAAATTAATAAACAGTCAAACTTAGCCCAGCTAACAGTATTAGGTCGTAGGAACCTAAACATTTCCCTAACGTTTCCATTAAGTAACAAAAATGTTGAAAATGTTATTTTAAATGTTTTAGGAACGTTCAAAACCTCCGTTTTTTTTACATATTGCATTGTAACATTGTTGCTTGTTTAATATGTATGTATTATATTATTCAAACTTTTTTTAATTCAAATAACTTAACATTTGGATATGATACATAACATTAATAAAGTTCTACTAATGTTACTGCAAAAACCTTTTTGATAACTTAGAGAACTTTTAGACAACGTTAGCCAATGTTTTAAGAATGTTCTCTGTTAGTTGGAAGTATCTCATATCTCCAGTGACGTCAGTTCTTGTTTTTCTGATGGACGTCACACCTTCATAAAAACCACGAAGGTCTTGTCAACCCATTTCTTGTTCTTCTCGTTCTCCAGTGTGGTTCCTCTGCTCAGGGAGTCTATAGGCATCTTAATGCAGCGGACACCTCCATCTCTGGACCATACCCTTCCTGATTGCTACCAAAGGGTGAGAACTTCCTGTTTCCTAGGTCCCAGTTTTACGTGGCTTCTTGGTTTAGCGGGATAAGTTTTAGGACAACTTGGCTAAATCCTTCGATGTCAACAGCAAAAGTACAAAGCTTTGACCTGGTTTTCCCGAAACTTACCTGGCTAACCAAGCCAGGCTAACCAAGCCACCAAGTCATGTTATAAGAACGCCTATATAAAACCTTTGACAGCCCTCATATGGGTCAGAGCCTGTCCTGTGTTTACCCCATCAACACTAATAAATCGAGGTTGCATTTGCTAATCTAAGATGTTTCCTGCAGGTCCAGCAGCTTCAGGGCGTGTACAACCTTCAAGAGCCTCATTTTTGGACACTATGCACGGACGTCTACATTGGCACTCTCAAGCTCCTCATCGCACCTGACGCCGATTCCAGGTGGATCCTGAGTCAGACCCACAATATATTCACACAGGTGTGGAGCACGAATCACTGTTCACTTCATCTTGTTCATTAATTATTCAGTAAGAGTGGGTTTCTTCACTCATCTTCTCTGCTGTGTTTCCAGGTTGGCGTCAGACAGCTGTACGTACAGATAGAAGTCGCCGCCATGTAGAAGTTCACACCACACTTCTGATCTTTGGAAGTTTTGGGACCAAAGACCTTCTGTGCTGCTGTGGGGACGTTCTCCACCTCGACCCATCTCTCTTTGGGTTTCTCTTGCGCCGCCTCCCTCTCGGACCGGGACGGAGTCGGTGCAGTTCAGCAGAACGATGACAACAAAGATAATAACTGACCAGCTGTGAAAGCAAGAACTTGCGACGCTGATGTCTGTTGCCAAAACGTCACGTTTTCGGTCATTTTTTGAAGTTTCCTGTTCTTTGTTTTATAAACCTGTTTCTTTTCCTCTTAATTATCAGTCTTTCCATTATCATTTGGGTTTTAATTATTGGAGGTATGAGTTTGTGGAGCTCAGTGTACGTTTGTAAAAATTGTGTAACGTTTACGATCGTCTCTGTATGTTACGCTCTGCTTTTCTTTCAGTTGCACAGTTTGTAAAGTTGCTGAATCTGATCACGATGCCATTATAAACAATCAGATTTGTCTGCATTTCTGAAGTGCCTTTTTGAAACCGATCGTGGACTATCGCTTGAAGTACACTTAATGGCCAACATGAACTGTATAAAACTGGACCTTCTTTGGGTTCTTTATGCGATTAAAACATTCCTTTTGCATTAGGCTGTTCAGTGCATGGTGTGAAATTTGTAAGCGCCCAAAATCATCTCTTAAAGACACAAGCAAGCAAATACAAGTCCATGAGTCCGTATTTTATTTTAAAGACTGCCTCAATTGGCGAGTTTAGCAAAGGGGGTGAAATTGTAAAATGTTTGAGATACACACCGTTCATTCAGAAAGGAAAAATCTTTGTAGATTTTTCCACCTTTATTAATACAAACACTTTTCTGGTAATTTTAGCATTACCTCTAAATCTTGGGTAAGAAAAATAAGCCGAGTGATTCTGTTCAGTGTTGGGTAGAGATGCTGAAGGATGGATGTTTTCTTTGGATTTGCCCAATGTGTATTTTGAGGTCTTTGTGTTCATTGGTTTTAACCAACATCAAGAATGATGTAAAACGAGACTTCCAATACAGTATTTTGTCAAATCCAATAAATCGGTGTCCAACAAATTCACCAGTTTTTCATTATTTTACAGTGTGTTTACCCCTTTCAGTTAATGTCGGAAACATTTGCCATAATATTGATTCAAAACGTGTGTATTTGTTCCTTCTATGGAACAAATAATAAGCAAACACACTTTCAATATAATAGCTTCTGTTTACCTTTTAAAAATAAACAGTATTTTGTTTAGACACACTTTCTTAGCGTTTGGTTAACACGATTGTTTTTATGAAAACGCACGACTGATTCTCCAGGTAGGGGTCGTAAAATGTTTGTAAAATTGGTGAAACTTGTAGGTTTGCTTTTTGATGGCATTACAAAAAGTGTGAAAACTGTGAACCAAAAAACTATGACTGCAACATGTGATCTTAAAAGTTCTTTGCAAAAATAAACCGGAGGCAGACGAACGTTTCTGACAATATCTTTGCTCATGTTCAATGCAATTTATGGTGACAAATAAAATGAGAAAACAAACAAAACCACAGAAGCAGATGAAGATACTCGAACCACATGTTGGGCTTTATTGTATGAATCGGCCTCTGGTTTATGCTCAGAATTCACTTTTGTCATATTTACATTTTCATTGAGAAAGTTCCATTAAGAACAGTTTCTGGTACAGACACTTTATGCCAATTACACAAAAGGAAAACAATTTTCAGAGCCACTGATGAAACCCAGATGCAGTATTTCCATAAAAACATTTCTCATTTCCTCTTATAATTCCATTTTTCCTGACAGCATCAATTCAACTGCTACACATTAACATAATTAACTGTTTCTAACAGATCTTACACAACCAAGGCCTGACTGAGACTTGAAAGTTCAAGCGATCAAATTTGATGTAAAATAACAGTAGTTTTTGAGTTCTCCAGAGCCAGCAGTAGCTTTGGGAAGTCCGTTGTGTTGTAAACAGCCTGACCAAGGCACTTGATCCCACTGTGCCCTTTTAAAAACCACAGGAGAACCACAAGGAGATTATTTTTGTGATGACCAAGGTTCCTTCCAGTTTCTTGGACATCAAGAGTCGTATGTGGAGCTGTCGGTCATCTTCAAGCTCTTCAGTCCTTCTGGACCGCTGAAGAGTTTGAGCATGTCGACCTCCAGAGGATGAAGGTGTCCAGTGATGATCATGGAATGAAGAGGTCCTCCAAGGTCACAGCTGGCCAATTCCCGCAGCGTTCCAGATCGGATGGCTTGGTCCTCGGCTCCAACTCGAGCGAGGCCAACACACACCGTGTCTTCAGTCATCGCTGCATTGAAACAGAACAGATGATGAACTGTGTAACATCATAAGAACATTTTTTGACTGCAAATGTTAACTCATTCTTAACCCTTTCCTTCAATGCTTGCCATTCTGTACTGTCAAAAGATTGTCTTGATGTCCAGGCGGTTCGCCTACAAAGTTCATTCTGGAGCAATTCAGAAACTTTTACAAGGTTCCTTACCCAGTTCCTCGCCTCGTTCTTGTCGGTTCTGCAGTATCTCCAGAAGTTGTTCGGCCGCCTGAGCGACGGTCATGTACCTGGGCGGCTCGTAAATCTTTCGACCTCTGGAAGAGAGAGAGAACGAATGAATTCTTGACTAAACAAAATAACTGTCCTGTGTATTTTCTTCATTTATCTTCACAGAAGTGGATTCAAGATGGTTGCACGCTTTGCTTTTGATGTTTCATGGTTAATGCACAGATAACAACCTGAGGTTTCAGGTATTCCCAACATGGGATTGAGGAAGTGGGTGGCCTGTCTGCTCTCCAATGATGTTATCCGTAATGTAATTTACATCCGAGCTTTGATGTAAGACTTCATATTGGTTGGGATACATTCCACGCTGTACTTCAAGTGCATGAACCAATAACCGGTCATCAAGTTGTCTTTGATGATACTAGTCAAAGAAAACTAGAAACATGCAGAATTTCTTTTTGGGGGCCATTTCCCCCTTCCTGCCGCGGAGGGCATAAACCTCACTGGACAAGCATTTAACTGTGACCAAAATCATATAGCATATGGTTCCTCCATTTCCCAATAATGGCACAACGGTGCCAATAAATCTGGGAGACATTAGCACACTTTCCAGCCTTGAACGAGGAACGCACAGCAGACCGAATGCTCCTCATAGCATACATAGCGGATCGCTAAGACACGTTCGGGTTTATGTGGACTGGATATAAAATTACTTAAGTGCGCGACCGCAGGGAAAGAAAATTACAGGAGACCGCAGGGAGAGAGAGCAAAGAGTTAACAACCGTCTTAAATGAGGAGAAATAACTCAAGTCGTACAGCGGTGAAGTTCAGGAAATATTTTTCAAAAAGGGCCGCAGGTTCTTGTTGAAAGTAAGGACAAAGTTTATCGCGCTGCTTCGGATAAGAAAATTATAGCGCTGCAGGTTTGGAAGCGCCATGATAACAGATCAGACGTCCAAGTCAAACAAGCAGCCCGAGTTTTTATTGTTGTTATGTTTTCCAGCTCAACCAATCTGGCCCTCAGCAACTTGGATGTATGACTGTTAAATGAGTATCTACCATAAACCACAGACAGGAGCGTAAGCCCCTCCCAGAAATAAACCTGAATATAAATCATTGGAATCTACCCCAACCAATCAGAACACAAGAAAGTCTTACCTCATTAAATTCTCCATGGACTGCTCTTTAACTTTGATATCTGTGAAAAGCAAGAGTTGTAAGTATCGTACGATAAAATACACTTCATTTTTATAAACTAACCCTGTCTGGCCGTTACTGTCACATCATAAATAATATGTCGGCCCTCCATCTGGGGCAGTTAACCCCACACAATCTGGAACTTAAGTACATTAACAGATTGCACCTAAGTGGATCACTTTTGAGAACAAAGTTAAAGGAAATTCGTCAAGCTACATGATCAGTCATGTTCTCACACTGTCAACACGTCCAAAAACAACCGACCAATCAGTGAAAAGCTTCAGAAACTTTGTTCTAAAGAAATGCATTTGTATAAAAACTTGTCGCAAACTATTTTAAAACAGTCAAACGATTTCATGCATAATTATAACAATATAATAATGTATACATACAGTGTAATGTATACATAACATTTCTTATAAAAAGATTTCTAATTAAAATAAATAACATCAAATTCATCGCAATTCATTTCAGTTTTTTGCTAACAAGTTTATTTCAGTCAGACAGGATAAAAAAATGAAAACATGGCTAAACTTTTTTTAATTTGCAGTTTTGATAAGAAAATCTAATTTTATTTTAGGTTAAATTTAGAAACAGCAGCATATTAATGTACAGATATTTGGCAGCATGTTTACAGCCCGTGTCTTGTTAGTAAAGGTATGACGAATGAACGCTGCGTATAGTCTGTGTACGTGAGAGCGTGTGTGTGTGTGTGTGTGTGTGTGTGTGTGTGCGCTTTTGTTGTGTCTGTGGGTTATTGTGTTAGACGGGCGGGCTGGAAGGTCTCCAAACTCCGCCCCCTCCTGTTTGCTTTTGAATAATAAGGTTAATAACACTGATCCCCTCTTGCTCATTTCTGCCCTTGTTGTTGCTTTCAGACTTTGATTATTTCCTCAGCTGGGATGCACCTGGGGACTCCAGCCCCTCCCCCTCTGATCCCACCAGCCAATCAGAGAAGACCCCCAACAACGTTCATTGCCAAAGACAGCTTCCACTGGGGAATCCCGCTAGTAATTTGCAAGATGGGGGTTTATTATTTGTGGCTTCGAAATCTCCGCGGCACACTGGTAAACGTAAATTATTTGTCTCCATCTGCCCTGGGGGGCGGCAGGCATTTGCAGTGGGTGCAAGTTTAATAATTGCCCCAGGAGTAACAGTGAAGGGAAATCGCTGCAAGTCAAAATATAAGGGGTTGTTGTTTTTTTTCTCCGGGGGTGGAGTCTAGCTTTGATTGACACATTTGTTGCTATAGTGATTTTTGCAGACACAACAAAGCGTGCTTGGAAATTTTGCTCGGGGGTACAGGAGACGCTAGCCCTGCCAAACGCAATTGCTCATGACATCACCTAACCATCCAACTGTTCAGAAACGTTCTATATAATTATAACGTCTAGTTTACAAGGTCTTACCCAGAAGGCAAAGCGTGTGCAAGCCCACGGTTCTGTTCTTCTTGACCTTATCATAGAAGCTCTCGGGTCTCCATGTGTCGGTCCAAAACACGATGGACACGGTCTCTCCAAAATTGTACAGCTAGAAAAAAAACAGAAAGAAACTCAAGCTGTAACACACATATTTGGAAACAAATAAACCTAACTGTTGACTTAACTTAGTTATCCAATTTCTAAAAATAACACACTCTTTTTTAAGTGTGTTGGGGTCTCATTTCTGTGTGTATCAGTGTGTTCTGTGTGTATCAGTGTGTTCTGTGTGTATCAGTGTGTTCTGTGTGTATCAGTGTGTTCTGTGTGTATCAGTGTGTTCTGTGTGTATCAGTGTGTTCTGTGTGTATCAGTGTGTTCTGTGTGTATCAGTGTGTTCTGTGTGTATCAGTGTGTTCTGTGTGTATCAGTGTGTTCTGTGTATTCGCTACTGGTTGCTCAAATGTTCAACGACAAGGTGTTTCCTGTTATTCAGAAAGTGTGACATCATTTCAAGCAGCAAAACGTCCAGCTGACACAACAAAGTGTCAATACAAAACAACGACTGTTACTTGCTTTCTATCTTTATACCTTGTTATACTTTTATCAGTACACGCATTCCCTGGAAGCATGACTCCCATGTTGCTAGCACCAGAAGTTGAACCCCAAACAAGGATCAAGGATCGTCGCGCTCCTGCTAATCGTGCTAAGCTAAGCTCTTCGGCTGACGGGGACAGCTTTATTTTTGTTTTGATTTAGGATCTGCTTTCTTATCTTATCCAGCACCGCTGGTCTGAGATCAGCTAAAAGCGCTGATGCTAAAACTTGGGCGGCGCGGTGCGCGGGGGGCAGCTGGGGCCTCCGGGTACACAAAGCTGCCCTGACAGGTCAATACAGGGGGTGTTATTGATGGGCACTAGGTTACATTGATAGACTCCACAGGGACGCCTTTGGTTAAAGGCCAGGCGCGAAACCCCGGAGTATTGAATGACTGATTGTTTGTGTTAGCAATGACTCAATGGGGAGGTGCTGTTTAGCTTTACCTGCAGTCCACAGCAGCCCACTGCGTTCATGATGGAGGCGTTGTGGATCACGCGATACCGGATCCCGGCGCTCAGCGCTCGCAGAACCAAGTCGCTGTGGGTCGTGGCTCTGGAGAGATGTGAAAAACATGCTTTTAACTAAAAAGCTTTAGACGCAAACGGCGGTAGCGCTTCCAAACCCAAACGCTAACCACAGATCATCAAAATGATCCATAAACAACATAAAAAATATTGATAATAATAGGTGAAAAACGTGACTAAACAAAAACATCATGATTTTTATACCCCGCTAAACTTTTACGACATGAACACAGTCCAACGTGCCATTAAGAAAAGTCGATCTTTTCAATCTTAAAGTACGTCATTAAACTTTATTAAAGCCACACATTTTTATGCAGGAAAACACAGGCCCCTTCTCTCCGCTATTTGGGTTTCAGTGGTTTGGATGGAAAGAAAACGCAAAGCCAAATGCTACGCGACACCCGACCGTGACTTTCATCGGAGTGACCCGAACTGAAAAGCATGCCGTGATCAGATCATCTCTCATGGAGTTTCCAAAGCACCGAGGCCTTCGAGTGAGACTGCTGCTCAAGCACTCTGTGGTCTTCCGCTGGGTCCTCTGGCACTGATTATATTAATAATGGAAATCATCTCTTTTATCTGACTGGAGAAAGTGGTTTCTGATGGCCATTTATTGTTCTTTCATGGTACAATGTGTTCAAAAACATTATCAGAATGAGAAAAAAAACAGCTTTCGTTTCAAAAGCCGCTGTAATCAAATCAATTGCATAGAGGCAGAAAAGTCACAAACTCAAAGTTATGGGCAACAATGTTTTGTGTCCAGTGTAGAAACAGTGTAACTGTAGGTATTTAACTGTAGGTACTGTTGAAGGTCTCCTAGCAACGCTTCAATGTGGTGCATTAATATAAAGTGAACTGGAACAAATGTATGTGGTCACAGGTGTGCATACACTGGTAACTATAAAACAGACCGATTCTAAACATGCAAAACTGTTATGTTGCTTGGCAACCGATTCTATTTGACAAAAGAATTCATTATTCAGGTGAATATTAAAATCAATATGAACCAGAAGTTGCAACTGTGTTGTGATGTAATTCTGATGAGGGCGTGGCTTGTTTTTTTCCCCACAGGGAATTGATTGGCTCTAGAAAAGCAGGCATTTCGTTAGTTGGGAGTGGTTAACGACTCTGGCTCCGCCCAGGCCATCAGACTGACATCATCGAAGAACATCTGTCGTTTCAGAGGGTAAGTACATTGTCAGATTTTGATTAAAGATTATGCGGGCATGTGAATTTTGGACATGCGGACACTGCAATATTTCCTACAAAAATAATTATTTGTACTGTATTATATGATTTCCATCATACTGCACACTAAACAGTCATATTCCATACTAGTCATATATCTTTAGTGTATACATAAAGACCAAGTTTTGCATACAACAAGAAGCTACTATATCTCAGCTCACTGATCAGTTAAGGTAGTTTGTGTGTTATATATTGCATCTCATGAGTTTAGGGCATCTTAACGGTGACTGGCTAGTACACATCACTTGGTGGTCTCGTTCTTACCCAAAAGGATCTCCGACCACCAGGAAAGCCACATCACTGACATCGGCCCCTTTCAAGATATCGTCCGCCTGCTGTTCAACCATATCTCTGTCTGCCAGCAGCAGCTCGCGCCCATAAAACTCCTCCTGAAACAGAGAGGACAATGACGTCATCCTTCTGAGTGACAGACAGACGCACTGTTAATGGTTTACAGTACACTGATTTTTCTGTTGCTTTGTGCTTGGGTGCAAGTGTTGACTAAACGAAATCTGCCATGTGCATAATTTTGTGTACTGTATATATATATATATATACACTGTATAATACTGTATTATTTATGATCACGTACCAGTGCGTCTTTCCCCACTGTCAGTATGGACGTGTACGCCTCCAAATAAACACGACTACACTGTCGGATGATCTCTAAGCCTTTAACAGTGATGTCTTTGGCATCACCGAGACCGNTGTTGCTTTGTGCTTGGGTGCAAGTGTTGACTAAACGAAATCTGCCATGTGCATAATTTTGTGTACTAATATATATACACACTGTATAATACTGTATTATGTTTGATCACGTACCAGTGCGTCTTTCCCCACCGTCAGTATGGACGTGTACGCCTCCAAATAAACACGACTACACTGTCGGATGATCTCTAAGCCTTTAACAGTGATGTCTTTGGCATCACCAAGACCGAGTCCAATAAAGTACAACATCTCTACACAACCAGAACTGCTGGACGTCGCTAAAAGACTGATCACAAGAAATACGTGGATTTATATATAAGAAATTACAAACCAGATGTCAGTCCATATACTAATTTATGATCTTGTACCCGAACGCGTTGCTATGATTTCTTAATTAGCTCGCAGAATATACTCTGTTCATTACTGAACTACTTCACTCGCATGGTGCGACATGGAGAAACTGACAGCCGGCTACCGTCAAGCGTTAAGGAATTTACGACAGTGTCGCAAATCCACTGAGGGATTCCCATAGAAACCAAACAAGCGGTAAGCAGCGCTGTTCTACTGGAATGAACTTTAGCGCAGCCTAGGTGATAATTGTGTCTGTGTTTTGAATTAATATCTATTTTATTTTGTTTATAAGTCCCTAATATTCATTATCATTATAAAAATATTCATTGTGTTTGTTGTGTTATGCAATTTTAAGGAAATGTCTGCGTAATTTGGTCATTTCACAACATGGTTTATTTAAAGCTGCAGTCTGTAACTTTTTGGGGTTAAAAATAAACAAAAATCAGTTTTTCAAGAAAATTGTAAAAAAATTCCCGGGAAATGTCAGTTTGGCTTCATTTGACTTCAGCACGTAAACAGAAGTATGTAAATTAATCTGCAATTTTATGTTTCAAACAGAGATGGCGGTAGAGAGGCGAAAATTGCGGATTGCAGCTTTAATAATATAGTTTTCCAAAACAGAAAGATATAATTTATGTATACATTTATTCATAATTTATACATTTATTCATTAATATATACACGAAAAAGAAAAACAAACTCCATCTTTAATGTAAAAGTTTTAATGTGAAACCTGATCTGCATTGCAGAATATTGTCAATGTTGAGAAAGGGCCAAAATAAGTGCCAAAAATTCCCTTGTTATTTGCTGTGGGCGGATCTGTTTGAAGCTGCTATGGTACCGAGTGCAGATTGTGTAGTGCTGATTCCTTCATGCAGCGTGATTACTAATTGACAACATTAACAGTCTCGGATTCGGGAACAGACCACCCGTAGAATTAAACAGATGAAGGCAGGCAATGAGGGGAGAATTGTGGGCTGTTATATGACTCATAGTGTGAGCCAAGAGTAACGGTACTTAATAACTGCGGTTTAGTGGACCTTAAACTTGACCTGTTTTATTTGTAGGTTAATGTGCTTTGAATTAGGGTGAAGACCTTGTGTTAGACACAGCTGATACCTGTGATGAGTGAACACAGAGTGCGAAGGTCAAAGGTCATTCATCTAAATGTAAAACTCACTGACCCCAAGGGCAAATACAGACCATCTGCCCTTCACCCCAATGAACTTGATGAACAAACTGATTTTAATATTGTATTCTCTGAGCTGATTAACATGTGATCATAATTATTTACGTCTGTCTGCTTTAATTTATCTACACTCCCCCCATTGTGCACAATAATATCTGAAGCCCCTCCCATCTTACAATTTTAACCTAATAAACTATTCTAGAGATTGGCATCACTAGAAAAATGTGTATTTGTTAAAAAACAAACAAACTAAGTATTATGTTGATTTTTAGGGCTTATTTTAATGCTCGTTTTGTCTTATTTGAATGAATTTTGTCATCTTGAGGCCCCCTTGGAGGTTTGTTGAGGCCCCGAGTGGACCCCGTCCCCTGACTGAGAGACACAAGTGTAGAATAAAATAACAGGATGAATATTCTGTACTGTAGAGAGATTCCCTCATTACAGAGTCCTGGACAACATTTCTGGTTGTTTTCCCCGATACGAGGTTCTGTACAGCTCTCATATGTGCATTGGGCTCTTGTGTTGTTTACTAAACGGTAGGCAGCGTTGTTTACCTCCGTCTAAACCTCCGCGCTAAGCGCATCTCGGGCAGAGGTGCGTGTGAAAACGAATGACCCGACTCGAGCGCTCTCCACTCGCGCTTCCTCGCCATTTATAAAGCACAGAATGGTGTCCGTCAGTGCGCATTGTGCCGGGCAGAATGGGTTTAGCGGAGCCTGGCAGAGAGTTTTTCTCTGTGCGCTCTGGATCCGGTGCTGTCCATTCCCCTGCCAGGGCTGCTCGCTGCCTCCCAGCTCGTCACCACGGCAACCGGACTGGGCCAGCATCTGAAAACAATTTGGTTCTTAATGAGAATTTACTTTGCGCTAACGGTGGGAAAATTTGGGGGAGGGAGAGGAAAGGGACAAAATGAGGAAGGAATGAAGCCTGGGTCCTGCATACTTGCCATGAAGCGCCAAAGCATGCTAAACAAACATCCATACTTGTATTGTGTTTTCTTATCCGAAAGCAGTTGTTTATTTCAGACCTGCATTGTTCATTCAATTTGTGCATTATAAGCGCTTATGAAAATTACAAAAACTTTAAAAAAAATGTAAATAGTTTTTAACAAAACTTTTTACAAAAGTAACAAAAGCGTTCTAGAATGTTCTAGGAACATTCAAAACATCCAGTTTTTTAGATGTTGCATTAACATTAATGCTTGGTTATAAGAGCGTTAATCAAACAATTCTTTTTGTAACGTTTTTAAAACATTCCCTTAACAGCCTAATCGGGTTTTGATATACATGATATATACCATTAATTTGTTTTGACTAGCGTTACTGCAGGAACGTTTTTTGGTAACTTTGGAAGAACTTGTAGAAAATGTTTAGGGAACGTTAGCCAATGTTCTGAGAACGTTCCCTGTTGGGTAACTCATCACTGACTGTTAAGCGGCACTTGTTTCTCCTAAACATTCATTATGAACCTTTTCATGGATTAATGCCAGTGATTTTTGAGTGAAGGATTATGTAACTCTTCTCTTGCTGTCTCGTGTATGAGGGGCATTCAGCTTTCGGCTGGAGGAGGCCCAATGCCAGCTTCCACTGGGATACCCCCTTTGTCTTTCGACCCCCTTTTCCCCGGTTTTGTTTTAGCCCAGTCAGCCAGTTGCAAATTGTCCCAGCAGCGAGATCCAATCTGGTTGGACTGTGGCGAGAGAAAGAAGCCCTACAGCAAAACGAGTCGTTTATCTGTGCCAAGATCAGGCACCAGCGCAGAGCAGAGAGGAGCTGCCGATAGGCGTGGAGGGCCGGGAGGGGCACCAGTAAATCAGAGCACTGCTGTGACCCTAAAACTGTGATTAAGTCTTGGTGGGAGCTAATTGAGAAAGTCCCATTAAAAAATATCTAGGTCATATTTGACCCCAAAATAAGCGTCAGCGTTGTTTTCATGACAATTAACTAATATTGTGTAACTTAAATATGTTTTTCTCATTAGTTGTCCGCTTTAAAAAAAGCCTGTTATACATTTGTAATACACATGTAAAAAGCATGCCCGTCTGCATGCAAACAAACAACGTCACAAACAATAAATATCAGATAAATGTGTTCAGATAAACCAGTAACAGGAAGACCGCCCCCTGTTTCCTGTTTCTGTGTTCTGTGCATGAATCTCCCCTCAGTGACCGCTGTCTTCTCCTGCAGTTCTCTGTGGGAAATCTCTGGTTCCCTGCTAGCGTGGTCACTGAGCAGCAGATGTGTCGAGGGAATATGAAAGAATGTCTTTCTGGAGTCTGTTGTGTTTTCAATCTCCACCTTTTCTCAGTAGCCCCCCCCCTTCAGGTTTTATATAGCTGAGCCACTTATAGCTACTGGGACCCAAATACCAAGAAGTTCCAGGAAGAGAATATTTTAAATACACGTTCCAATGGTTGTAAACATGCGCTGACTTGGATGTAGGTCATGTGACCTGATGCGGTCAGGTCGAGCGTTCCCGGGAAGTCTGTACGTACGAGTTTGGATCGGAGATGCGTGTTTAAGTACAAATTGTTATAGGAAAATAAACGTGCGAGTTTTTCCCTCTTTTTTACTTCTGTGTAATGATGATGCGACGTGCAAATAAGCGTGTGTGAAGCTTTAGCGAGGTATTTAGCGAGTCGCTGCCGTGGAGCACAATGGGAAATGTAGTTTTATTGCGCAAGATTAGGCGCAAGTAAATGTACAGTCAACATTCATCATTCATAAAAATCCTGTTTTCACTATGGATAATTATAACATGGCAGCGGCGTTTGTATTGTATTTATTTATACGTTTGTGTTGATGTTCGTAACAACTCGTCTCACTTTACAACGACGCAAATATTAAATACTAAAATATACGAATATTCGCCAATTTATTCATCATAATAGTCACCAGTTAATAACAAAAAAAAAATGTAATACAATATAATATTAATAATAATATCTTTAATAATGGCAATTCTTTTTACAAGTGTGAACGGACAAGTCCCGCTCGAAATGACCCTTCTGGATTGTGGGAAATTTAAACCTAGCAAAACTCCTGGAAGAGGCAGAAATTTGATTCCTCAAGAGAAACTGGCGCCTATTATTAGGAAAATGTCCGATGCATAAACAGCGTAAGGTCATGCACACAGTGTTAGTCGCAGACAAAGTGGACACGAACCACGTTCCAGAGTGACCAGGAAAAGCTTGTCTGTCTGCTTCCAGTCAAATGATGCACCAGACAAAATGAGTCATTTCCCCAGCTAACCTTTGTCCCGCCAAACGCCACCTACGAATGCCATAGACATCAACACTTCCTTCCAGTGAAACCCAGAAGATCCAGCGACAAGCAAGTGGCTGATGTTTCAGATGTGTCCGCTTCACAAAACATCTAAACAACAAAGAGACTCTTCAGTGCCAGACCAAGCGCACAGGTCAGGTGTCGGATGCTGGTTCAGCATTCGCTGGAAATCCCATGACGGATTTTTTGTGTCAAACGCAGCATGAGGTAGTCAGAGGAAATAGTGAGCGTGCCAAAGCGCACCTGAATCTGGAGGTGACGCTAAACAAATCAATAAACACCATTGAGAAGCGAGACTTGCCTGGCTAATGAGTTTAGATTGTAAGAACGTTTTCCCCACGTTTCCATTAAGTAACAAAAATGTTATTGTGAAAGGTTTAAGAGCGTTCAAAACATTTCGTTTTTTTTAGATGTCATTATTATAAGTAGTATTGATGTTTTTGCTTGGTTATAAGAACGTTATTCAAACATTTACTCTGTAAAGTTTTTCGAATGTTCCACTAACAACTTGAGAGTAACATTTTTGATCACGATATGTAACGTAAAAAAATGTTTTACTAATGTTACTGCAACTTTGAGATCATTTTAGGGAACGTTCTGAGAACATTCCTTGTTAGATGGGTATGTGTATGCGTGTTTCCCAGCACTAAGAGGCTGAGATCTCCTCTTAGCATTCCGTGTAGTCTCCTTTTCCCATGCAAAGCCCCAGTGTGCGCCTCCATGCCTCCTGAATGAGCTCCTTTTGTGCTTTAATTGGAAATCGTTCTGTGTGGCTAACAAAGAGTTTGCTGGGCCTCGCTCGCCCCTCGTCTCTCCGCTCTCTACTTTCTCTCTTCTCCTCATTACGCTTCCCTCTCTTATCTCTTGTGTAACGTGTTGTGTAAAGATACGCATGTTCAAAGCGACGCGTTTGGTATTTTTACAGCGTTCTAAGTACCAAAAATGTTATTTTGAATGTTCTAGGAACATTTAAACATACAGTTTTTTAAGCAGTTTTTTTATACTGTAACATTTTTAACCACATTCCACTAACGACTAACGATAAAGGTTTTGATATACTGTATATTATATATAACATTAAAAAAAGTTCTACTAACGTTACTGCAAGAATCTTTGTATTAACTTTGAGAGAACCTTTAAAGAACGTTAGCCAACACATTTCCAGCTAACGTTCCCTGTTAGCTGGGATTGTTGGAATGGCGTTCCGTCTAGCGGTTCGTTATTTCCTCTTTGTTTCAATCGCGGACGAGCTTCTGCTATTTCAGTTGGAGCGAATACGATCCCCCCCCAGCTGGCCAAACACGAGGAACAGAGGAGCGATCTGCTTTAAATTAAGCTCAGGTTACTCTTCATACGTACTTGATGTTTGTTTTACAGATGTCGGGTGGAGGCGAGTCGGAGTCCAAAACGTTGAGGTTTCTCTGTTGAAAATACATCATCAGTTCGGTACTGATTAGAATTCACGAAACACTCTCTAAAACAGTTCAAATATAGACAAACGTCTGACAGGCGTGTTAAATAAATAAATAAATAAAGAGTATTGCAGAACGACGCTCATTGTTTGTTATACGATGAGACGATCAATTTAAAGTCATCAAAAAATATAATAAAGTTCGACTCGAATAAAGTTTAAGTTAAAAATAATAAATAAGTGGTTTTATAACCATCCTGAGAGCTTCTTCATCTTAATAAACTTCTGAAAAAGTTGATTTAGTTTAACGGTTTATCATTATTTAAAAATGTTTTAAATTACTGTTGCTATCGGACTGTTATCGGAAAGGTGATTACACTCCCAAAGGTTATTGAAGGTGAAAGGACAGTATGTAACTTCAGTGTTTCAGTTTCGATCTGACACTCTCCTCTTACTCACAGCCGCTCTCATCATTAACAATTCAATCTCACAGACTCTCTGAATCTCTTTCAGTGACTCCCTACAGTGAGTCATTTAAATACAGGCAGATGATGTGACTCTCCTACAGTAACATACTGTATACGGGCGGTTACCCTCCGGAATGCTGCTTTGTCTTCAAACGCATGGCCACCTGTTACCGTGCCGCCCGCGTCTGGCCACGCTTTTGATCACCCTCTGTAAACGACATCCATGAGGTTTAGATAATATCGTAACAACGTTTAGAAAACTCTCAGCTGGCAGCAACAAAACTGATAAGTGTCTGCTTCTGTCAGACGTTATCATAAAACCTTCCCGAAACGTTACTTTAATCTACGTCACACAACATTTACACATGAGCGTTAACAATCAGGTCACTGTGTATTTAAAAGATGAGCAGTTTTTGTTCTTAGTAAGTTTTGTATTTTTCATATTACTTTTGTTTGTTTGTTTGTTTGTTTGTGGGGGACAATCAGAATACGAGGCATCCTAAATGACTCCAGGGTTTCCTGAATTTCAGAACAATCTGTTCAAAGGGAAATTAAGAAAACTGCTATGCAAACAAACACTGCAGTACGTCTCTGTAGCTTTGTGTACTTTTGTGTACATTCGATTTTCTGAATGTTTTTTTGTCTGTTATGCAGTTATTTATTGCATAACCATATCGCACTCTTATACACACACTATCTCTGTATTTATCTGTATATATTGCAATATTTGTGCGTTTAAATTTATGTTTATATGTTCTTATGGCAGAACATAGACTGGCCAAACCACACAAACACAAACTGCTGTCTGCAGCTAACTGTAAATAATAAATGATGGAATACATGCAGGCGGTTAGGAATCATCTATGAGTTTTGTATATGAGTCTTTAATGGTGCTTCTGAGTGTGTATGTAGCTTGTTGTGCACTTAAAGGAACAGGGGCCCCACTAATGTCCTCGATGACATCGCTTATTTATCGGGCCCCAGCAAGCAGGGGCCACCCATTAAGATTTAGTTCCGGGCCCCGGGAAGGTTCTGTATATAGAATAACTCACTTAAAAATGAAACTCTGAGTTTTGCATGTAGATTCGTCAGTTTTACATTCTCTTGTCTCTGTATTTCTCTCTTATTTAAGCGTCACCGATTCATCTCCACAGATTCATCTTCCTCGTGTTTGTTGTGACAACTTTTAGAGAAATCTCCTGATGACCGATACAGGCAAACAGAGGCAAAAGGCAATTTTCGTATTGGCGTCTGTTCGTAAAAAGTACAACACTGATTTGGTCACTTTTAATCCATAAACAGTTGGATTACGCCATTGGTCTGTTGAATCAACATAGTGACTCAGGTTGCCCATCAGATACAGCACAGGAAACACAGCACAATACAATTTATATAATATTAGTGGGTTTATATATATATATATTAAACGTATTATACGAGTTGAATGATTTTAATGTTAAGTCCACAGCTGGTGTATGAAATCACTGTAAATCACATATTTTGCCGGTATGAAAACGCTGGTAATGTAAAATAATGTGACAGGAAGCATGATTACAGCAAACTGTGCTTTGATGTTTTTATCTGATGTACAGAACATTTTTTGGCCTGTACTAAAACCCTTTTGCTTTTCTGAGGACCCAGCTAACAGGAAACCTGCTCAGAACATCGTCTAATGTTCTCTGAAAGTTCTCTAAAAGCTCTCTGAAAAGTTATTACAGTTAGTAGATCGTCTTTTAAAGTTATATATCATGTGTATCAAAAAACTCGGTTAATATTTTTAATATGATTTAATATCTTAACATACTCGCCTCATTTATAATTTTCTTCTGCCTTTGAATATTTTGGCTACTCTCCATCTGTTTACGATGCTTTTGGGACGGCGTTAAATTACACGTGTTAAATGCTAGATGTTACAGACCTCTTTTGCTGTGTCATCAGTAGGTGAGAGCTCTCGTGAGTGCTAAGGGCTCTTACAAGACTACCTGACAAGACCACTCTCCTCCACACAGAATCAGACATCTTAATGCATACATCAGTGGATTACAGTCACTCACAGAGTGTACAGTCAGCAAAACACACCCAGACCAGCTGCTCCATATCACATATAAGTGTTTTACAGTTTAATGTATTACGAATAAAATACAATAAAAATGTCATTGCATATTTAATTAAAGGAGTTTTCCAATCAGTTCATCATCATAAATAAAGTAAATTTATGGTATCATAACATTAATTTTATCGTATTTATAAATTGTCAATATCGCTGAATTATTATCGTTATATTTCCATGTCTATTGTCTTTAACTATTTGAGTAATTGTAAGTTACGATAACGTTTTCTAACGTTTCCTAACCTCATCATCTGCTCATTAGCGCTTTCCGTTGTCGTCAGAAGGGCTCGAATTTGAATGACCAATGAGGTGCTTTAATTATCGCATGTTTAATACTGTCGCGCTAGTCACGCCCCTTTCTCTTCTTTGTTTGTTTGCCTGTAAGATTGCGGCCGTTGATAAGCTTGATTATATTGTCACATTTAAACACAAACACCAGACAGAACACACAAACACGGACGTGAATACACACTGACAAACACACACTGACAAACACACACTGACAAACACACACAGACACACAACGCGTAATTCAATTCACTTTGCATGTGAACTCAGCGCCAAAACTCCCGCGAGTTCTTTTGCCTGGTTGAAGTTATTATCGAAATCTTTTTTCTCCTAAATTGCCCGTTTCCCAGAATCAGGCAACCCACAGAAGGCACATAACCGGGGAATCCCGTCTCTGATTCCAGACCCTGCGCTCCGGAGTTTTCCATCACATTCATTAAATTTCCTTCATCCTTTTCCAAGAATTCCAATGTATCTGCTGTAAATTAGCTTGCCTTTATTTCAGCCTCTTTATTTGATAAATTGCGATAGATTTAATGGCGAATTCAGCTGCGTTGCTTTCTGTTTATGTAAGTAGACCCTTTTAATGTGGTATGCAGGAAAACGCAGAATAAATAAATGATAAAATCTCTTCCTCAAACATTAATGAGTCGACTTACATCCCTTGATTGTTTTCCCACAATTCCTCATTCTGGGGGAAAAAACATGGTTATATTGTCTCTCTCTAAACACACACACTGTAGTCAACAAACACTGTTTCATTGCTTCTCTTTTAATTATAAAGACATCTTACAGTGTGTTAATATTCAATCAAAATAAATTCGGTCAAATGAAACATTAGAAATATTATTTGGACTTATAGGAACGTGTTTTTAAGACATTGCATTAATGTCACTTGTTCTAATTCTATATCGTTTTTAAAACGTTCCGCTAACAACTTAAGGATAACATTCTTGTGATGTGATGTTTAAATAGGGCGTTTAAAAACGGTTTACGAATGTTACTGCAAGAACTTTTGGGATAACTTTTTTCGAGACCTTTTAGAGAGCATTAGCTAGCGTTCTGAGAACGTTCCCTGTTAGCTGGGCGGGCCAAAACCTTTCGTGGATCTAAATAGTTTTAAGTCACATTTTTGGCCAGAGGTTTAAATCTGAAAGGATCAGTTGGTCAGTAAGTCAGTGTTGCTGTGACACAATCCCATCATTTTCAAATGATGCGCCAGTGATGTCACTGTTTGAATAAAAGACACTTATGACATCAGAGGTTAAAGATAAGGAAGCATTCCAGCCTAATCTCTCTATCTCTCTCTGTCTCTCTCTCACACACACACACACACACAGTTTCTGTGAGCTCCTAAAAGTCCACACATCCTTTACAGAATAAAAGGACAAAGTTTCTCCTGCTGCCTGTGTGTGAGGCCGACAGGAAATGACCATTTAGAGGCATAACTGCAGCTAAGTCATTTTCCTCTGTCAGGCGAGGCTCGTGCAGCTGAGAGGGTCTATCTATAGACGACCTCAGACGCAATACACACGTCATAATTACATCACCGCTGTCCCCTCACGTTTGTGGCTATGAGGCACGTACTGCCCACGGTTCAAGTTCTCAGAAACGTCCCTGCTCTGAATTATTATGGTCACATCATTAGTAAATTACAGGCCGTGTGGATGAAGTTGCCTCACGATGGGTGTGTTGTGTTCACTCCACTTCAGCAAAATCCCATCGCCATGCTTGACTGGATCTCTTAGCACACCACCCCATAACCTCCCACACTCAATTCCCCCAACAGGAGCCTCATTCCCAGTGCCCCATCACGCCCACCCTGCTGATCATCAAACACGGGCTGCGTCCCAAAGCTGAAAAATGTCCCCTAAGAGGCAGCATCCCAGCTAACGCTTTTAGGTTGTAAGAACGTTTCCCTAATGTTTCCATTAAGTAAAAAAAACATTAAAAATGTTATTTTGAATGTTCTAGGAATGTGTAAATCGTTTTAATGTTAATGTATAGTTATATAGCTTTGAGAGAACCTAAAGAAAACATTCAGGGAACATTAGCCTTCTCTGAACTCAATATCTTGTCTACTGAGATGCCTTCACCTGGTTCATTTCTGAAGGCAGTACAGATGCATCTGCATGGACTTTGATATCCCACAATCCTTTGCGTTTGATTCCTCAGTTAGTGGAGCAAATAAAAAGGCCTCTATTAAGAGGCTAAAAGAGGTCAATTCATTCACAATGTGTAAATTAAATTACATTACAGACGATAAACGTCTGCTTGGTTATCTAGACAGTTCACATCAGTTTGTTTTGGATCAGTTAATGTGAGAAGGTTTAGTGGTTTATTGGGCAGCAAGACAGAAGTGTGCAGCCTATGGTTTTGGACACAGTCATAGAAAACACACACACACACACACACACAGAGACACACACACAGAGACACACACACACAGGGACACAAGATCCTGGACTTCATTCTAAGCCCTTTTTCTTTCCACATCTTCCCTTTTTTGTCTTTCTTTCTCTCTGTTTCCTTCCCCCTGGAGAATATGAGCGTTATTAATAGACCTGCTGGTGGCTGAGCCATACAGCTGCAGGAGAAACCAGCCAGAACGTTTGTGCTGTGTGTTTCAGAAAGTCTAACGCTACAACGTACCCTGAAGTGAAGTTTGAAACGCAGTATAATTTTAATGTCACGTCATTTCAAACTTGTATGACTTTATTCGACTGTGGATCACAAAAGAAGATATTTTGAGAAATGTCTCTGTGGTTTTGTGTCCATACAATAATAGTCAATGGATGCCACTGTTGTTTGTTTACCAAGACACTTCAAAATCAAAATCATCTCTTTTGTGTTCCTCAGAAGCAATACAGTCATACAGATTTGGAATGACATGAGAGTGAGTGAATGATGGAGGAATTTTCAGTTTTGGGTGAACCGTCCCTTTAAAAGTGCTAAAGTTAAGCACAGTCTAAATTTACATTTAGGCATTTGGCAGACGCTTTTATCCAAAGCGACTTACATTGCATTATACTACACATTGATCACTATACATTGAGTATGTGCAATCCCT